>MU964929.1:640-12457 GCA_036418165.1 Cooperia oncophora | reverse complement strand
GACTGAGGAGGAGTTAGAACTAGCACTTTGAGCGGCTATAGCAGCCTCCACGCTCACAATAGAGTCGCGAAAGGTGAACAGTCTTCTAGCTTGGAGGCTAGACTACTTGCACAGCAAAGGCGACCACGAGCCACTTTGATCGCGGGGGCTGTCTTTAAAAGGATAAACGCATTAACTCTTTATGTATCATATTCACATTAATTCTTTGTTTAGTTGATGGAGTACAAAGAAAACGAGGAGAAATGGGAAGCGAAGAGAGCAACTCTGGAAGAAGCACTGAACCATAAGAACAATTCTGTCCTTCTTCTTGAAAGGAAGTTACGAGATGTTAATGACGAACTTGTGAACCGCTCAAAGGTGACGACCCGTCTTTTTGAATGCACCCACATGTTTCGGGAGCCGAACTTCTGGAATCCCCGCGGGTAATGACTTGCATTACAGGCACGTCCAGCGATTGTCTGAGAGACCTCTTCGCGTTCAGGGTTAATTAGGATGTGCCATTTTTGCCTTGGAGTTCGTGTGGCAAGGATCCCTGGCACTTGTGGCGTGTCTGGGGGCTCCGCTCATTGCTTCCACCAAACGTCGACGTGACGACAAATATAATATGAAGGTGGTGTACTCGAAAAAAACGTCGAAATCTGCTGGGGTGCGGCGGATGCATAGAATGCTCTGGCGAAGCCGGAAGTTTCTAAGAACACTGTGACCCCTGCCGAACTCAAGAGTGGTCTTATTTGAGCGCTCTCGGCAGTGTCGTTTGCATTTTTCTTCATGTACGCTATAAACCGCCTTCCTATTTCGCACGACGACTTTTGCACGAAAACAGGACTCCTTGAAAAGGTCCGAAAGGTGGTGGAAAGCTGGCAGAATCTAGAGAGGAAGATGGTAGTAGTAGTACCGGAAACAGAGAAGTCGCACCAGAGGGGAAAATTTCGAGAAGGTAGTATTGTTAAGAAATTTCCCTACAGTGATGGATGTGTGCCACTTTCGCCACTTGAAAGCGTGCGGTAATGAAAAAGGGTCATGACAACTGGATTTTTATGCCCAAACTTCAAGCAATCACGTAACTGACTGCTCCACCCTGTTCCCCCCCGTACCCTCCCCCTCACCCCCGCCCCCACAACCCATATGCCCATTCCGTAGCCAAACGCCCTATCACTACGTTTTCGTCAGGATTCCTCGCCTGGGTCTTGCAGCGAGCGCCTTGGTAGCATGCTTGCAACGTTTCTCGTGCGAATGGTGCATCGAATGACGGTGAGAATGATAGTGAACGGGGAAGAACCGGAATATATAGCTTTTACATGCTTCATTGCCGCCCACCCTGTGGCGAGAAAGCTACACTTCTACTTCCACTAATCTTCTCACCTGTACGCGAAAAGGCTTCACCTCTAAGGCAATCGGACATTGCTCCTTAGGCAACTTTTGAATGCTTAACACATTGGCCGTGTGGGAGGAACCAGGCCTCCCATCATGTCTTCCTTACTGGTGCTTCCCTCTGCTCACTGACTGAGCAAGGATAATATGCGCACCAGTGAGGAGGCACAGTTGTAGGCCCGCTCCGCCCATACGACCAGCGTGGAATGTGCCTCTGATGGGCAATCGCTTGTGACTGTTGGGAAGCCCACAGGTCAATCTTTTATAAGACATCCACATATTTCCTCAAGTGCCGTGGGGTGGCAATGTATGTTGAGGTTTCTCGACTTTAGGCATTGAAAAACGTTGAAAGTGAGTGCACGCGACTTCAACAAGAAGTGGAAGAACTCAGGAAAAGCAATGAATCACAAAGGGAAGAATATCAAGCTACCGTGGCAGACTGGAGGAGTCGTCTAGAGAAAACGGTAGGTCGTAAGCAGCTGCACAGAGTCCACATTTGGTAGAGAGGAAGGCTGCGTTTATACTTTGCGGCAGCGTAGCGTAGCGCTTCCAGCGTACGCCAGCGGCAGTGCCGGGGAGAGGATGCATATCGAGCGTTCCCAGCGTCACCAGCGTTTTGCTAGCGTTTGCAGCGGCAGGGGAGTAGAGACTATGGGAGAGCTGGAGGGTACAAAACACATCGATTGCGCGTCTCTACGGCCACATAGTCTCTACTCCCCTGCCGCTGCAAACGCCAGCAAAACGCTGGTGAAACGCTGGCGAAACGCTAGCGTACGCTAGCGTTACGCTGGTGACGCTGGGAACGCTAGATCGATATGCATCCTCTCCCCGGCACTGCCGCTGGCGTACGCTGGAAGCGCTACGCTACGCTGCCGCAAAGTATAAACGCAGCCTAATGTAGCTGCGCGTGACGATGGTTGCGAGGGTCCAGATCGGAGTGTGGTAGTTGTCGCTTACGCGCTTCAAAAACTGATATAGAAAGGGTTTGGCACCGAGCCATATCCATCCCGCCGGGCCCTTCGTCTCCAGCGAGCCATGCTATAAGTCTCTCACGGGTCGTGTCGGAGCTAAACTCAGTGCATTTCAGGTAGCGGATCATTTGTCTTCCGCTGCGGCTGGCTGATATGGAGAGAAACGCGGATATGGCACGAGAAATGCTCTCCAAAACAGAAGAGGTCAAATTTTCCACAGATCTTCGAGAGATAAAGTGCACACTCACCTCCGTGGATCCTGGTCCTTGCCGCGGGTCCGCAGCTGCAGTAGCCACTATTTCCGCTGGTGCCCACGGACGAGGGTGGAGAAAATTATAATTGAAGGCCGTCTCTGGACTCCGGTTGCGCTGCCGTGCGGCCAGCTCACGCCTAACAATGACTATTCGCGCTATCGACTGCGCTCTCTCATTCTGGTGGTTCTCTACTTCCTAGTGCATGTTCGCCTCGGGATTTTGATACCGACACAAGTGCTGCACCTTGAGAACAGCGAGGCGCAGTCTCAAACGGGTACCACTCCTTTCACCCTTGTTTTCGCATGCGCTCAGATGACAGAGGCACTGCACTTGTAGAGTCGTCACCCCGTTCTTCTCACACACACGGGCCGCCCTCGGAGGTCAGTGCTCAGTTTGTCCTCAAGAATAGCCCTCTCAAAAAAAAACGAAAATATTTGAGTAGTATAAAATCTACAGTCGCACTGGTGTCATACGCACTTATAATGCTTCTTCATGCAAACACAGCCTCTCGTAACTGAGGTGAAAGGCGCGACTTCCAGGTCGAAAGGCTCCAGCGATTATTGGAGAACGAGAAAAAGCAAGTCCAATCTGTGGTGGAGGAGTGGTCTCTGAAACTACAAGAGAAATCTGTGTCTGTGAGTTGCCTGATAAGTTCATCAGTCTTTTGAATGCAGTAGTGAAAGATGACACTAATGGAACACAGGAGGGGCTAGAGAACATTCTAAGCAATTTCGTGGAGAACAAACTAGAAGTAGACAAGAGTTCTTCTCTCTGTTAAGGTAACGAATTTGGAAGCCGAATTGGCTCGTCGCGATGAACTTGAGAAGACGAGGATTTTCGAGCAATGTGAAATTCTACGGAGAACCCATCAGATGGAGAAGGAAGAACATGCTGCCAAGTGCGCAAGCTCGCATTGACGAGGTCAGCTTCTGAAAAGTACAAAGGAAGGATGCTACGGAACAGGCCTTTTTACTCAAGTGTAACTGGAAAGAGATGTGGGATGGGTAAAACACTTCACCGCCCAAGGAGCTCTTTTGAGCTATTGCCAGGAAAGGTTGGAGGAGGGGGCAATGGGGGGAGAGGAGAGCAACATATGGCAATGCTTCTATGTCGGCTCCTGCGCGCCCTATTTTCTCTTCGATGTAGTGACCACTTCCTTCGCCAGAAGAATGGGGACGAAGAGTCCGTGGAGGGAGAAAAGCTCTAGGGTGAGGCTGGTGGTCCGTTGGATAGTTGGGCAGAACCAGAACGCGTAGATCGTTGCGTCGCGCGATGGTGTGACGTTCCCCTGCAATGGGGCATCGTCAATTTCATGTATCGAGGATATAGTAACATTTTTGTCTTTTTGTTAATATGTCTATCTCACCAATACCAATGTATAAATCGTCTTAGGCGGGCGCGACTGTTCGCCCACTGGGCGGCAAATTACGGTTCACTTGCCACATACCCGGTGGTCGATAGCGACGCAAGTTCCGCCCTCCATCGATTGAACAGTTCAGGTAATGGCTAGGATGCTCCGTAGGCGCGCAACAAAGGATGTAGCTGTTCTGGGGATCCAAGCTCTTTAATTTACGCGCAGTTTGGTGGTACTGTACATCATCGTGCTCTGTCGGCTATATCTGTCTAACTCATGAAAGTTGTAGATAGAATATTCTTATTTCTTTTCATATTTCAGCTGGAAACGAAATTATCTGAACAAAAGGGACGAGTTAATTTGTAAGGGAAGAGAAGAACTCAAAGGTCTACTAATCGAAAAGGAGCGAATTGGTAATGAAAGAGAAGAGGTTGTAAATGAACTGGAAAGAACGACGGAAAGTCTGAAAGAAGCCAGATTCATAATGGACGGTTTCCGTGAAGAAATAGCTACGTTCATGGCAGAATCGGGCTGCGAAATACCATTGAAAATGAAGGATGACGAAAACAAAAGGAGAAATCTACAGGCAGTTCTCTCGAGTGAGGCGCCGCCGCCGCACCCCGCCGCCCGGCCCCCGGGGGGGAGCGCGGCCGGCCGGCGGCCCGCCCCGCGCCGGCGCGCCGCCGGGCGGCGGCCGACCGGCGCCCGGCGCCGCACCCGCCGGCCGTGACCATGATCATCGAAGCATACGGTAAACAATTCGAACAACTGGAGATGCGCATGGCAATTGAAGACAAACGACAGCGACATTCCGTTCTCGATGTGGATGTGACAGAAACGATAAAAGGATCTCGATAGCAGAGTAATGTTGTTTTCAATCACCTTTATCTTTACAGTAAGTTCGAACCCCGTAAACCGTTTTCAAAGCTGTTCGCTGCTAATCAGAAGCTTGCTGTTTGCGAAAAAGAAAGGGCCGAGTGGAAAGACATCATAGAACGAATGGAAGTTCGAGAAGAACAGGCAAAACAGAAGGTGATGAAGCTTACATATATTTGTGTAGTTTTTGAAAATGTGAGTGAAGCGGTCAGGTATGGTAGAAGCAACGTGACTCTTGCAGGTAATGTACCGTGCGTGGCATTGCCATTCAGGACCTTTACTGATTCAAGTGGTCGCACTACCGCTAAAACGAGTCCACTAGGCTAGAAAATGCTGCGCTCGCCAAGCTCTGTAGTTTCTGGATGTTCACGGGACTCCTATCTCCCCGCTCACAGCCACTGTTGAAACATCTTTTTTTGTGTCTCTTCACTGGTCCTTTTCATGTTGTGACGGCACCAAAACTTGTACCATCTCACTCTTCAGGCCATAATTCTTGCTATTGCAATATGCCTGCTCTCCCTTCTCCACTACCGAAGCTCTTTCTCAAACATGCGGTCAGGTCAGCGTTGCTCAAAGGCATCCCACAGATAAGACATGGATTAGAGTATCAGGGCGGAAGACACCCGAGCTGTTCCTCGATAGAAAGGAGCAGGCTCTAGTCCATCACCTTACTGTACGCGAAATATGAAGCCATCTCCGATCGCAGCCAGACTGGAGAAGGCCTATGGAATTCACGTCACCTCCAAACAGCTGCGGGAGTTCTTGTATGGAGCCACCCATGGACAGCCTCCTGAGGGACCAGCACTCTTGATCTGGAAGACCTCCAACATCGAGCAGCTCCGACAACGTCGCTACGGTCCAGGATATCATCTTCACCGCAGTCGCCAAGGCGCGGTTGATGGTATGACCGGAAGTTCCTGGAATGGGAAGACCGATATTTCTTCGTGGACCCCGGACTGAAAGTGAACGCTGACTGTTACATCGAGCAACTCGAGGAGAATATCTTGCCTTTCTGTCTTGCGTGCCATGACATGGAATCGAAGGGCGTTGGAAAAACTCTCGCCTACTTGGAATGGAAGGGCGTTGAGTACCTGAAGAAGACGGAATATCCAAGTGTGTCACCTGACCTAAACCCCCTCGATTACCGGTTCGGGCGGAGCTCAACAGGGTGGTCTACAGTGGCGGAGAAATCAACGATCTCGCTGAACTCGGCACCGATCACGGTCGCGTGGCAGAATCTCTCGATGGCGCGGAAGAAAAGTGTCTTTTTTTATCCCCCCCCCCCCACCCCCGTAAATGCAAACCTCGAATCCATTATCTCTGATGGCGAATGATCGTAGGCTTTGCCTTTTACTTCCCCTGGGCTCCACGTCCGTCATGGGGCGGAGCTTGGCCTACCCTACCCTCAATTAAAGACAGCGTCCGCGATCAACTAAGGTACAGACCCAGCGGTGATCTCTTTTTCGCAGCTCAAAAGCGCTTGATAAAAGCGCGACAACTCAGCAACGATAAGCTGACTCCGCCTATGAAGGCGGAGTCAACAAGTTCCACCTCAATCATCTTTATTACCAAGATTTGTTAGCGGTGATAATTGAGTCTTCGAATATGCCTCAGAGAATGAGGCGCAGCAAGTGGCGATTAGATTCAGAGAACTCGTCCAGAGTTTGATTAACTCGTCCGTTTTCATTCCCGTACATGGGGTCTTTTTGAGGCATCAACGGTTTCTTTTGCTTTTTTCTTCTTTAGCGCTGTACTTACAACACGACCTGACGGTTCTAAGCTCTACAACCTGTGAAAGGTGATCGCGGGCGTTGTCTTTAATTCGCCCTTTTCTCCAAAGGCGGTAAAGAGGAAAGGCAATCGAAGCAGATTGGAAGGCTCAACTCTGTCTATGTCATCATCGTAGAACTTTTGGATAAGGCCCACTAAGGTTCGTCACCAAAAGCATAGTTTGCCCTGAAACTATGCTCCTGGTGACGAACTCAAAGCTCAAAGCAGAAACTCTAGAGGACATGAAAACGACAACATCGCTTTTCTAGATATCTGGATATCGTTGCCTTATGTTCAGAATTTGGAACTCACCGATGAAGTGAACCGCTGGCGTCGTGAATTGGAAGGACTGAAAGAGGAAAAGGTGAAAACGCAGAAAATGGTCTCCGATTATCGTGCAGAACTTGGATCAAAGTCCATGGAACTCGAAAAGATCTCCAAATCTGTAAGTGACTCCTCTCATGCATTATCGGTCTGAAGCATTTTAGGAGTCACTGCTGACATAACTCCGCCTTAGCTTGAAGCCCTAAGATCCCTCCTATTTGCACGTGGGGGAAAGGTAAAATAATGAACGAGTCGCCTTTTGGTCACGCTAGCCGCAGCAAACTATAATGTAGTCCGCTGCGGACGGTTGGGCGTGTCAGGCGGGATGCGTTTGGCGCGGTGCCAAACCCGTTCTCTACCAGTTGTTGAAGCGAGCAAATGACTGTATCACATCGTTCGTATTACTCGTCCTTCCGCGTGTGAAGTGGGTCCCGGTGAAAAGTTTTCGAAATGGAAGGCCAGTCGGATCGGCCGGCTTCGCCGAACGAATGGTCGAAATAATATTATTTTGAGATCAGCGAATGCTCGAGTTTTGGGCAAAGTCGTGCCCCAGCCAGCGGGAGTCGAACCCGCACCTCACGCTTTCCGGGCGAGTGCGCTATCCGTTACGCCACCAGGGCCGCTTTTACCCTCTCAGCTTAACGGCTTATGCCGTAACCTTACAGCACTCACACGTTTAACTTGGTGAGCCGGTCAGCCGTAATCGTTAGATATCGGCATGGAACCGCAAGGCCGAAGCTTTGCAAATTTTTGAAGCTGCTTTGTTATGATAAATGCTGTTTGACGCCGCGCTGCGCGTTCCGAATGTTATCACAACAACATCACAACAGGATAGCGCACTCGCCCAGAAAGCGTTGAGGAAGCAGGTCAGACTCCTACCGCCTGGCAATAACTTTTGCCCACCAACTCTGGGCCATTCTTGATGATAACAATTCTGGAAGCGTACTGCCGGCAAGCTTCCGAAAATTAATTTGTGAGAACTACCGCACTTCACCGTCCCCACTTACTGTAATATAAGCCACCTGTTATGGCATGGCGCACTTCAAACAAAGAAGCGCGCAGAGAACGGCTTTTGACGCCAGTAAGTTCCAAAGAAACACTGAAACGTTGTCACACTCGTACATAATTCAAGCTCTTAATGACGCCTCGATCAGTTTATCGAAAATTCTTTTTTATTTAGAAGATATTATAAACCACCATTCCGACGCCCGATCTTTTTTCTATCCTCAGTGTGCCTTTGATGGCTAACGGTTGCTCAGCTCATTTCAGCTGGAAGACTCGCAAAAGAACAACATGCTCAACCTGCAGTTGGTCCAAACCCTGAAAGAAGAATATGATCACAAAACGAACATGTTGAAGCATCAAGAGGTAAATATTCTGAGGCAGTGAAGAGGAAGAGTTTTCCTTCAACAATTAGAAGGAACATGAACAATGATGCCAAGTTGTCCAAGGATTCCCATAGTTCCTCCGCCACTTTTACCGTTGAAAAGGGAAAAAGAGGTTCATAGCACATACGGCTTCTGTCGTGATAAGTGCACTTCCGTTAGACGCCGTGTGGGAGAAAATGACACTGCAGGACTCCTTTCTGTCGCTCCAAGCGTACCAATGCGTCCATTCATAAGCTGATATGAAGATATTGGAGGATGCTGGTCAGCAGACTTGAAATGTTGCACAATAATACTTGCTCGGCGGTTTCTAGGTGGAAAGCGGTGGGAGAGAAGTTCAAGAAGGAAGGAAGAAAGGAGAAGGAAAGGGGTGGGAGAGTGGCCTGTACAGCGGCCTGCTGATCGGTGTCGCTGCGATGGTGGGGCAGGAGTGGACACTGGCAGGAGCTGCCATGACTTGATAGACTAGCTCTTTGTGAGCGCATGTCTGCCTTCAATGAGTAGCGCTGGGGCGTCTACTGATAAACACAATCGGTGATTCCCATGGAAGCAACGTACCTCTTAGAAAATGCTCCCCTACCCTTCAAATAAACCTTTCAGCAGTTTTCCATATTCCAGTGCTGTTAATTAGTCACCCTTCGTTTCTTGTTGCCTTCCGCTTTTCCTTTTCCCGCTTGCCATTTATTAGCCAAGTGCTAGAAAGTTTATCGCGCTAGAGCTGCCGTGGTAAAGCGCTGGCTTTTGTTCCATTCCCACCGCGTTATCGCCGCAACCCCGAGCACGCGACGAGTGCGCTCGCTGGGTGTGTTTTTCCGTGGAGTCGTTTCCGAAAAAGCTAAATCGGCTTAAAGTGGCCTTTCCGCGTCAAATCAGTAGGGCCGTGATGCGAATGCACGTCACATTCAGCGCGTTTTCCTGATCGTTTCTCAAGTTTTTTTTTGCAGAAACGCCATGTGGAAGAAAATGAAGAACTGCGTTCTTTATGCATACAGAAAGAAGAGCAGATGCAGGTTCTTGCGCAAGAAAGTCTCGAGCCTCGAGGTGCTTTCCAAGTAACATTTCCGCCTATCTGATAAAAAAAATTGATCCACTGCAGAAGGCACTGAAACCGTATCAGAAGGAAAATATCAAGCTTCGATCGGAGGTTGATTCCTTGAGAAAAGAGAACGACAATTACAAAGTCGCCCTCGAGCAAGTGAAACCTGTTAGAGGTGGAGAGGTATCAAATGGTAACGCTTCAATTATGCCTGTCTGGGAAAAAAGATATAGGGTGTGGGGTGGAGGGAGACAGAAAATTGAAAGATTTGTCGTGGAATTCCAGCAGTTTGAGGACAGCCCCCCCTTTACACCAAATCATGTGGGCTGGCTTCTGGCTGCATTCCATCCGGCGCGCCCCCCTCCGCATGCATAGAAAATTACTGTTTTTGGAGGGAGAAATGGCTGTCCAAATCAGAATTATAATCTTCAGAATATTCCCGAATCGTCAAAAATGTCTCCTGAAGAAAAGAGTCCCAACCCCTGCTTGAACATCCTCGTGAACGCGATAAAAGGTTGGCCTTCGGGGCCCTCGTCCGAAAGTAAAAGTCTTTCCCCTAAATAGAACAGTTGCGAGTTCGTGGTGAAAAGGTCGCAATAAAAAAATCAAAGTTTTCTCAAAAAAACGCAGAAAAAAGAATCAAACGTGGTCACGCGCTGCTGCAGCTCCTTATACATAAAGTATATAAAAAGATAAAGTTCTCGCCCGTTGTTCATCGGTGTTTGGGTTGGCCAGCACGCATTTCTACTTCATTAAGGATCTGTGACTTATTGAGTTGGGTGGGGAAATGGGCGATCTTAATCAATGACTTGTGGAGGGCCCAGCCGATGTTACAAATGTAGCTATGTTTATCCTCCCAGGGCGAACGCTGGGTAATCAGCTTTTACGTTCCTGGAGGGTAGAAGGTTTGGTCTGGCCGGGCGGGAGCGCCGTAAGGTGGTAACGCGCCACTGGTTTGTTCACACACCACTCCACCCCCTCAAACCGGGATAGAAGTCTTCTTCGCAAATTGGATATCTGGCTCGGATCTAGGGGCCATTCGAGTTTTACTTTCAAAGGGGCCTGTCAGCTTGAACCTTACAACCTTTTCCATAATTACTCTTAATTTTCCTTTTCAAGGAGAGATCATGTTCAACATGGAAGCCATGACCTAAGTGCTATACTAACGTCGCGTAGTTCTGTCAAAGAAGACAAGCATCTAAGAATTGGAGCAACTCAGAACAAAGCTTTAAGCGCACATCGGGTATACGTGAATATTGGCTCTGTATTGTTTCAAAAGATACTCTGAGCATTAAATTCCAATCTTTCAGTTCCTCAAACGCACTTCTTTCTATCAAATGAGCAGAAATTTGAGCGAATTCAAGACCAACTAACTGTTCATCCAGCGTCTTCGTCAACCTTACTCGGAAATTCGAAAGTGTTCTGGATAACTTTAGACGCGAACGTTTTTCTTTATTGTTCGTGACAAATTCATAGCTAAGCATTATTGATTTTTCTAAACAGTTTTGCCATTCATGCCTAAATATAACTGCTATAAAACACGTCACTTGTTTTCTGAAACGTAACACATTCAACCCCACAGTAACGTTTTCCCCGAAAAACATGGGAGACGGACAGGACAACCGTATTCATCGCGTCGTCGCGCGCGGCATCGCCCGGCGACGCGCGGCAAGTCCTGACGGTGCATCAGTTTGTCGACTGGAGCAGTAAATCTCATTTGAATTCAAGCTGAGGCAAGACTCCATGACACACGATACCGGATGTTTCAGTCCTTTTAGACTCAATTTCAAGCGGCTGGGCAGGACAACCCATCAAAAAACCTTACCTTTACGGATAAGGGCGGGATGGGTCTGCAGCGCTGACCAATTCAGACCAATTCCTTTTTTGCACGCGCCACGCATTTTGCTTTCGAGTCGAGGTGGCTTCTGGATTCAAGTTGTTTTGTGCAAAATCTTGCCGGACAAGCTGATGTGTAATTCGATGATTTCACTTTTCTTAACAAGTATACCACTATGTAACTGAATCCAAACGAGTAGGGACATGGCCTGGGTGGTATTCGACCCCTGCTGATATGGATTCTGGGAAAACGGACTGTAAGCACTCTATCACCTCGGGCTCGAAAAACAGAGAGAAGAAAAAGGACCTAAAGAAGAAGGAGTTCTCGATAAGAGTTCTGTCTTTTTGTTCTTACGGGCTGGTCACGTGAAGAAGTGGAGCTGAATTTCGGTTTAAGCGACCCCTTCCCCGTGTCCATGAGGGAATTCTGCTAAGGAGGAAGAAGCGCTACCTCCATCGCATTTTGCTTACCAGTAGTATTGCATCAAGTCATAAGGACTCAGGCTTCAGCTGGTTCCTGCGAGAAATCCTACCACAGGTTACCCTCTGAGTACGCCTGTTTGTGTTTGTACTATATACGCATGTTTGTCACGAAATTCATAGCGCGCGTCACAACAACAGAGGGAAGTTGAATCAAACA
>MU964911.1:0-12060 GCA_036418165.1 Cooperia oncophora | reverse complement strand
GGATGGTCGAGAATCCACGAAATCCACGAAGGCTTTTTTGCCTGGTCCTAATTGATGAAGTATTTTCCAGCAAGGAAGTTCTGAAAATGTTTGAAAAGGTGATAGTCGGTTGGTGAAAGGTCTGGAGAATATGGCGGTGAGGTAGAACTTCAACCCCCAATTCGTTCAATTTATGGATAGTGTGCCCCCACAAATCCTATCCGCAGCCTCATCGTGGCGTGGGGGTGAACGGTTTTGGACTGTTCCAAAAACGTACCAATGCGGAGGGTGCCACGTCAGAGCCTGGCGAGCTACGCGTGGTTAATTTTCTTCTCGCCGAAAACAGTAACAACTATGGGCCTCATTCCCCTGAAGCTGAGGGAACCACCGACAGGGCGACGTCGGCTGGGACCGCTCGGACGAGGCTGCAAAAATCACAGGGCCAACGGAGATTTGAGTCGCCCAGGACTTAAGATGAGCGACTGGTACATTTCAACGCACGGACGCAAGCTACACAGTACGAAAATCTGATGTTGCAAGCCAGGAAGATCAAGTACGACGTCATCGGACTGACCGAGACGAGGAGGCATCGCCCGCCGTGTACGAGACTGGAAACAAGAACTGTTCCTCGGAACATGCGACAGCAGAGGCGTTGGCGGTGTGGGCGTCCTCGTCAACACGCACTTGGCCATGAACATCGATTCGTACGAAAGTCTGACGACCGGCGAATCCCGGACGTTTGGCGATTGAGAAGATGTGGTTCAACTCCAGCTTTGACAATCTTCGTCGCCTACGCACCAACATCAAGCTACGACGAGGATGAGCTCGAAGCGTTCTATATGGAATTGGAGAAGTTCTACAAGGAAGATCATACCTTCTTCAAGGTCATCGTCGGTGATTTCAACGCTAAGATCGGACCAAGAAGAACGGCTGAAGAACTTCACATCGGAACTCACGGAACGGAGTGGAATGAGCAGGGTGAAAGGCTGTCTGAGTTTATCATGTCGACCCACACCATCCATGGTAACTCGCAGTTCCAGAAGCCCTACTCTCTACGCTGGACATGGGAGTCTCCTGGTGGACAATTCTATAACGAGATCGACCGCGGAACGCCAAATCATCTGGCCAATCGAAGTTTGCCCTGACGCGATGTCGCTGTTGTCCGGCCAAGTTCTAGCACGGGAGTCCGACATCGTCTCCGTTCGCGAGCTCAAGATTCCGCTTTCGATGCGAGGAGAGAGAGCCGCAAAGTTCAAGAAGCGAAGCCCAAAGACCTTCATCAACTGGGATCACTTCACTTCTCTCGCTGGGCTCTGGGAGGATTCTGTCATCGACAACATCGACGAGGAATACGAACGGCTTGTTGCACATCTTCACGACTGCGCCAAGAAGTCAGAGGGTTCCAAGATTACCAAGAAGCGTCTATCTCTGGAAACTCTCGAGCTGATTCGCCAACGTGGAGCCGCACGAGCCGCAGGCAATTACCAGCTGACGTCTGAGCTTGCGAAGCTATGCAGAGGAGCGATAAAAGAAGACCTCAAGGAGAGAAGAGCAGCAGTATTGGTGGAAGCCGCAGAGGCTGGGAAGAGCATACGCAACGCCCGCCGCGACTTCGCCAACTGTAAGACCAAGATGACCGCCCTCCGGCGTCCGGATGGAACAATCACCGCATCCAGAAGGGCAATGGAGAAGGTCATCCACGACTTCTACTCGGATCTCTTCGACAGCCACGTCCACCTGCAACCATACCGCTTGGAGCAGGATGGATATGTCGTTCCTGCAGTTCTCCCTTCCGAAGTCCGACACGCCATCTCGTCGGTGAAGAATCGTACGGCACCCGGTCCCGACAGGATCAGACCCGAACATCTGAAGAATCTTCCGCCAGTTCTCGTCAAAACTCTGGCTCGACTCTTCACGCGCTACCTGTCGGAATGCAAGGTACCCACCTCGTGGAAAACCAGCAAGACTGTGTTGCTGTACAAGAAGGGAGACCTGTACGACATTGGCAATTATCGCCCAATCTGCCTGCTGTCTGTAGTCTACAAACTCTTCACACGAGTCATCCTGAATAGGATTGGCAGAACACTAGACGAAGGACAGCCATGCGAGCAAGCAGGGTTTCGAAGAGGATTCAGCACGATCGATCACATCCACACGGTAACGAAGCTCATCGAAGTATCGCGAGAGTACAAGATGCCGCTATGTCTCACGTTCATCGACTTGAAGAAGGCCTTCGACTCCGTTGAGACAGAAGCGGTTATCGAAGCCCTGGGCAACCAGGGTATTCCTACTCAGTACATCAGGATTCTTCGTGAGCTCTACAGCAACTTCACGACCAAGATTTCACCATTCTACAAGGAGATCATCATTGATGTGAAGAGAGGGGTCCGACAGGGCGACACCATCTCGCCCAAGCTCTTCAGCGCCTCTCTCGAGAACGTCATGCGTCAACTGGAATGGGAAGACATGGGAGTGAAGATCGACGGTCGGCAACTACACCATCTCCGCTTTGCTGACGACATCGTTTTGATAACGCCAAACATCGAGCAAGCGGAACGAATGCTGGCTGAATTCGACTGCGCGTGTGGAAGAATCGGTCTACGGCTGAACCTAACGAAGACGATGTTCATGAGAAACGGATTGGTTATCTGATGGCCGCCCGCCGCCCCATTCACGCTCAACGGAACGACCATCTCTGAATGCTCTAGCTATGTGTACCTAGGTCGTGAAATCAATATGATGAATGACCTAGCTCCAGAGCTGAGCAGGAGGAAGCGAGCGGCTTGGGGAGCCTTCAAGAACATCGAGGGAGTAGCGAAGAAGACGAAGAACACCAAGCTCCGTGCCCACCTCTTCGATTCCGCGGTCCTTCCTGCCTTGACGTACGCCTCAGAGACTTGGACTCTACGAAAGCAGGATGAGCATGCGGTCGGCGTTATTCAACGCGCCATCGAAAGGGCGATGCTCGGAGTTTCCCGCTACACGCAAGTGAGAGAGGGAATCCGGAGCTCCGCACTCCGCCAACGATCGAAGATCAGAGACGCCGCCGCATTTGCCAAGGTTTCGAAGATCAGGTGGGCCGGACACGTCATGCGTTTCGAGGACGACCGCTGGACCAGAGCAGTCACCGACTGGATTCCACGGGATGTCAAGCGAACGCCTGGACGACCGCCTATGCGATGGTCAGACTTCTTCGTGAAAGCTCTGAACGAACGGTATGAAGTTCATCGTGTCCCTCGAGCTGAGAGAGTTCATTGGGCAACTCTTGCACGTTGCAGGGACGAATGGAGACGTTACTGGCGCCCGCTCGAGGAACTCGATGATCAACGGGAGCACAGGTGATACAGGTGATATAGTATTTGTGAAACGTGTGGGCGGGCGTTGTCATGCAAAAGAATCGGACCCTTTCTAAAGTGCTGGCTGCAGCTGACGCAATTTTCGGTACATTTCGTCGATTTCTTCACAGTAGGACTCTGCTGTGATGGTTTGGTCTGGTGACAAAAAGTTATAGTGGATCACACCAGCCGATGACCACCAACTGTGATCGTAATCTTTTTTCGTGAGGATTCGGCTTTGGAAAGTGCTTCGGTGGTTCGTCGGAATCCAACCGCTGTCCGGAATGTCTCCTGTTATCATACATGATCCACTTTTCATCACAGGTGACAATTCGGTCCAAAAACGGGTCGTTTCTGTTGCGCAAAAGTGAAGAAGAAACCTTGAGACGTGCCAATTCCAGAATTGTGGGGGCACCCACTTGTCGAGTTTTTTTTTTCAGCTTCGCTCAATGCGTTTCAGACCATCTGGCTAACTACTGGACCATTGCCAAAGCGCTAATGCTTTTCTGAAATCTCTCGACCTGTTTGGGATGGGTCAGCCGATAGAGCAAACGCAAAATTCTCAGGTTAGATTTGCTTTAGGTCGACCCGCTACGAGGTTCGTCTTCAGGTGAAATGCTCGCAGAAATGACCTTGTCGAAACCATTGTTGCACGGTGCTATTCTCCAACCGCTATTGGGCCCCCCCACTACTGTTAATTTGTTTGAGTCTGTTTCGATGCGATTTGACGCCAATTTGGAGTTGAAGAAAAATATCGTCCGAAGCTGAGAAACCTTTCCGGACAATCGCTATTGTGAATGGCAGCCTTACCGTTGTCACCCACCAATAGTGTTCGCGGTCACGAGTCCTGCATGACTTTTTGGGACTGCGAGTGTCTCAGCGCTACTGGGACGAGAGCAATGAATTTTGTGACAGACAGGCCGACGCATACACACATATACGCACAGACTTACTTGTGGGATTCCCGTGGGAAGCACCGCCTATCTAAAACGAGCCTCGCCCATTTCAGGTGTGTCTCCTCGATATGGTCTGTGGAACCCTTTTTGTAACTTATCGCACTTCCCCCCCCCCAACTGCATGCTTCTTAGCCCGAATATTGGTTTTTTCGAACGACACCGCTCATTTCCAGCTCATGTCCCGATCTTATGGGCGAAGTTTACAATGGGATATGTGTGCTCTTTATATTATGTCTCATGCCTACCCATCCCAACCTTGACCAATCTTTCCAAGTTGATCTTCAGTAGAACCGAACTCCCGGCCAGACAGACAGACTTAGCAAATTATATACAGTGGGCGATTATGTGCATCAGACAAGTAAGGCTTAGTGTTTGGGAACGCCATTTGGCGACAAAAACGTAAGCCAGACTGGTTTTTCCAAAAAGTCAATACACGAACAGAACCCTTCTGCAAAAACCACTTGACTAGGTAGTACAGTAACCCAAATGAAGGTTCATTCCGCTGCCAGCGCTCGTGATTCTATTATTGAAATTCCTATAAAAACAGCGCCAGTAGAGCACTATCACTGTGCCTTGAGGTATGCAAATACTCATCACTACCGCCTTTTTGGTGAGTTCTCATTTTGTGTTCATTATTTAACAATCATGAACTAAAGCGTGGCGAAAAACGTAGTTCAGGTGGCTTTGGCCATGGATGCGGTAACTACTGGGCTGGTAGGTGTTTACCGTATACTGCAGATCTCTGGCCTTGTAAATTTGTTCCCCAGCAGAGCACACTTTTTCAGTGACAAACTGTTCCTCTAAAGACGGAATGACGCCTGAAGTGAGGCAGATGTTTGTTGACAAGCATAACGAATACCGGTTAGCTTCCTCTCATCAAATGTCTCAAATTGGGAGTGATAACTAGAATGATATTACTATACTGTTTCCTAGATCCCTTGTTGCTAAAGGACAAGCTGCAAATCCAAAATTTGGTGGAAACGCTCCGAAGGCTGCCAGAATGCTAAAAGTGGTGTGAGAATATAGTCTTCGTTTGTACTATAGCGTTTGTACCAGTTTTGAATGAGAGGAAAAATCTCGTCCCATACTTGGAACTCTTTTAGCTGCGTCCATACTTTTGCGGCAGCGACCACCAGCGACCATCAGCGTTTCGAGCGTCTGTCAGCGTCAGCGACAAGGAAAGCATAGATAACTCGATTTTTGCGAATGGCTATCCCATTACCCAGCGTCTACCAGCGTCACGCAAGCGGCCATTTCAGCGTCTAGAGGGACCAGGGAAGTGTGGATATTGATCTAGCGTCCATCAACGACCGAGTAGAGAGTATGGGAAGTAGGAGGGGGGAGACAGCTGGAAGTAGGCGTCGTGGAATTCTGACGCGTGCAACAGCACCGCTACTACACGATACCGTACTCCTGGACGCTGGTGGTACACTACATCGATATCCAAAGTTTCCTAGTCCGCCTGAGACAACTGGTGGTCGTTGGTGGACAATGGCGGTCGCTGGATGAACTAATGGTAGGGTGGCTGGTAAAATCGCCTGGGGAGACGCTGGAACACGCTGGTAGTCGCTGTCGCCCAGTCGCTGACGCTGACGGACGCTCGAAATGCTGATGGTCAATAATGGGTACTTGTGGTCGCTGGTGGACGCTCTCACAAAGTATGAACGCAGCCTCACAGATGTCCGGAACGCGCGCTAGAATGAGTTCACTGCAGAGTACGATTGCAAAGTTGAAGAAAATATGATGGATTGGGCCAAGAAATGCAAATTCGAACACTCTCCACCCAATGCTCATAAAGGTTGGGGACAGAACCTATTTGAAACATCTCAGCTTAAATTCAACAAGACAAAAGCTGCAGCACAGGTGAGATTATCGAGCTTCTGCTCAGATGACATCTCCACCAAGGCGGATTTCATTTTAGAGTGTCGACAGCTGGTTTGGCGAACTGAAGAGCTATGGCGTGCCTCCAGCAAACAACCTGACCATGGCGGTTTTCAACCGAGGCGTTGGCCATTACACTCAGGTGAAATGATTCCTGTAGAATCGTCAAGCAGCCGCAAATAACGTTGGTCGTTCCAGGTGGTCTGGCAAAGCAGCAACAAAATTGGATGTGCAGTTCGTTTGGTGTGCTAACATGACACTTGTGGGATGCGAGTACAATCCTGCGTAAGTGCAGCCTTTCCTCAGCTTACGGCCCCGCTTTATACTCCTTTTTCAGAGGGAAATTTGCTGCTGCTGAAATTCGCTGATTTACGACATTGGAAATCCATGTACAACGGATAAAAATTGTGGATGTTCTGGCTGCAAATGCAGCAAGAACGAGGCGCTCTGTATCCCTCCATAACCGCTGCGGTAACAAAAAGCGATAATAAAAATTTTCTAAGGATTACTGGAGAGACAGCAGGAGAGCTGGTTTCTGAGGACTTCGAAATATGTAAGTATAACTTCGAAACACCTCTGGTGTTTTTCCATCGAAGAGACCGCGCAGGGAAGGCACGGGACCTCGTTTAGAAATGGTCCGTACAGTATGTTGGTAGGGCTCCACGCGAGTTCAAAAAAGAACAGGGTAGTTTATTTGTGAGCGTTTCAGGGAAGGTGGAAGAAACGGTGCACGGTAGCCTGATGGTTCAAATCCACCAGATGAAAAATTTCGCATTCCTACAGTCTCTATTTTTCGTATTCATATAAGTTGGGACCTTTTTTACCTAAAACATTCCCAATGGAACCTTTTTAATTAAAACTTTCCCAAAACACCCGAAAAGCAGAAGAGCTTTCTGTAGCCGAGTTACCGCTAAACTGGCGATGCTTAACCTCAAGCTAACCGTGCTTTCCTGAGTTTCCGACGAAGGCGAGTAAGCCTAAACATTAGTCGAATAAAACTGTGTTGATAGCTTGGCTATGCTTTTAACATCAAGACACCACAACGAACACACGAATGCCCGGAGGTCCCTTCAGAAGGCCCGAGCCAGGACTACTCAAAACGATTGACTATGACTCAGCAACAACAAACACGCAACAGCACTTCTTTGCAGCAGGAAACACTGAATTAATATACACGACGATTTAGAAGCACTAGCACGTCACGCCGCAATGAGAGCAGCCACGCTCCATTCGTCGTGTCTTTTGAAAATATTGCAAAAGTTTGCACCATCTAATCGGCTAACATGATGCCATAAAGAAATGCCGTTCGTGGGATCACAAAGAAGCTTACGTTTGATAGAACATTTGCAGCTTGCAAGGAATTCCGACTGAGGGAATTTGCAACCGCCAGTTTAGTGCATATGCACCGAAGAAGTTCATCATAGTGCGCTTCTTCTTTTATCACTCGGTTTCCACTAATAAGTTGTCTCGTAAATCCATGCTGCATATTACTCGCAACGTCAATGATTTTAACGATGGTTTTGAAAACCGTTAGCGAGTGAAATAGATCTTCAAGGAATTGTTCACAAATCTGCTACCCTGACGCGGTTCGGCGGCTGGGCGAAAAGCAATAGATGCGTATCGATTTCGCTGGCGAAAAACGCCAGGGTGGTCGAGCTAGCGTTTCGCGAAGGCGAAAAACGTCGCGGTTTGGCGAAACGCCGTCGATTCGTATCGAAACCCTTTCGCCCAACCGCCAGATCTCGTTCGCGCCCAACCGCCGCGTCTGATAGCGTTATCGAAAACTTTTCGCCGAACAGCTTACGTTCCAGTAGAAAAACGCTGGGTCGCAAGACAGTGAACAATGCCTCTAAGCGAACAATTCAAGGAGCAAAGCTCGCAGAGTATCTAGAAAGATCTAGAAGTAGAGTAGCTGCCAGAGCAAGTAGGTGTTTGGTTCGGCTTCTGGCAAGAGTACCTCTCAAATTTAAATTTTTCTGTTGCAAATCGGGACGTCGCGAAATAGGTCTGATATTGTGTAAAGCGTTGAAGGGTCTCTAGCCAGACACCTCGAGTCCAAGCACTAGGACACATTCATTGTTGGGGATTCCCACAGGGGGTCTATTTGGCAGCTGGACGGGGGATCGTAATGAGTGCGGTAGCCAGTAACAAGCATCGCAAAGGTGGAATGTGCTGAGTCCTTGCGTAGCGAAACTTGCTTTGTAGAGAATCCGGATATGTAAAAAAAAGTACAAAACTTTCTTTGATTGAACTAATCAGAAATACTGGAAATATTAATAAGTCGACATCAATCTCGCAAGTAGGTATATGGCTAAACAGTACAACAACTCAAATACCTTTGGGTTCGCCTGCCGATGATGAGGCGCTGTCGAGGGCGACCCAGCGCTGCGCGCTGAACGGCAATTCTGTCTTTTTCTTACGACAAAACGCAGGACACTACCGATATGCGTTCCTATCAGCGTTTTTCGCCTGCTAGTTGGTCTCTTTATAACAGAAGCACATAAGATCTTGGAGCATGCGGACACGGACAAGCCGCCATCATTCGCAACGGACAACACTGAAAACAAGTGCTAGCGTAAGCTTGGCCCATTGAACTCCTTGGACCTGCAACACATCTGCTCGTGTGAACAGGCATTGCGTGGAACTTGCTTGCACCATCCCACTACCTCTGCGTGGGAGCCTAAGCATGGCGCATCCACAAATGAAGCTAATGGGCGTTAAAACACCTACTGCTTGCTCCTATTCCACGAAGGGATGCATTCCAGATGCATTTCTAGAATCCGAGTACGTTCGATTGAAACGGTACACAGAAAACGGATTTTTCAAGTGCTCCCTAACAAATCCCCAACGCAAGTTATCTCATGAATCCCGGAAACTTCAGAGAACAGTTTGAGTAATTTTTGGAAAGAGCAAATTTTCTAGCATTCGACACCGGTTTCAGATTTTGCCAAAGCTGTTGAGTCCTCAAGAAAATATCGTTCGTTCAAATTCAAACCAGGACCGTTTGGCATGCATCCTCATAGATCCCAACCGAATTTATCTCTGAATTTGGCGACATGAATTTCAGTACTTTCGGGAAGATCAAACCTTTTTCTACACGACTACGTTTTCCTCTTTCCCACAGGTCCGCTTTTGAGGAAGTTATGGCCCTTCAAAGACACCCTGTTTTCCTGAAAAACGCGCCCCATTTGCAAGTCACTCTTGCAAGCCACCTTGCGGCGCTGTCCCTGCCCAGAAGCTCCTTCCAATCGATTCTTCGCCGTTTTCGCAGCTGATTGCGGCTTTATCCTTTAGCTCTTTGTTTTTGTTTTTGTTTTTTTTTGTTACTGAAGAAGATTCTGCTCTGTCACTGGTGGACGCAAGCGATAATGCCGTATCTAGACGATGTTCGGCCATTTCGCGAATTTCTGTATTTTCTGCTCCCATTCCGCATTTTTTTTTTTTCCGCTTCTTTTCTTAAATCGATACAGTAATACATTGTATAGTCGCGCAGTTTCGGTCTTTTCGTCGCCAAGTTATGAGGCGACCTTAGGCTTTGTAGGGTGGGGGAGGATCAGCACATTCGCTATTTCACATCCTCGTATTCATTGCTTCACAAAAGTTGGGAGGTATTCCTCCAAACTTTGAGTGGTATCACTTTATGCCCTTACAACTTAGAGCCGTCATATAGGTATGCCTAGCTCGAGCTCAAAAAAAATCAGTGAAAAAACTCACTTTTTCACTGTTTTGTTTTTAGGGGGGGAGGTCTGTACGACCCCCCAAAAAGGGGGGAGCTCGTAACGGGCTTGACGAATCCCGCAACAATGCTGTGCCCTGGTCAGGCAGCAGAAAGTACGATGTATTTTAAAAAACAACAAAGCAAGCCCGCTCTTTTATGGGCTTCACGAGTATGAGCAGCAGAACAGAACGCGGAGACACCCGGAAACGTCAAGTTTCCAACAAGGGCAGACTCCTTACTTATCGAACTATGATGGAATGACCCAAGTGTTTTGGCAAGAATACCCATATTGTCGATGTCAACCACAGCCTGAGTGAGCGATCGCTTTGCACAAACGGTGCCCCCCTTTCGAGTTGGAAGCATATCCGGATGCAACTTCAAGGCTTTTGAAGCAGAATGTGCGTTGCGGAGAGGTTTCTTGGAGATTTGGTGACCCAGTTTCGAACGCTGCCTTCATGCTGGCATGCGAATTGGTATTGGTAATTACCACATTTTTGTATGGGGGCATTTTGGAAAACTTCGTGTAAGACAGGATTTTGTGAGATTCATGGGTGGAACTATGATTATGCTTCGCAGTGTACTTTTGAAAGGAAAACCTCGGCCGTGAAAGCTCCCCGGTAAGTTGATTTGAGTTTTCTTGGACGCGCGTCTTGACCACACCTATCTTACAAAGTGCTGATAAAAGGGTTCTGTGCATACGGAACTGGGATTTTCCTTAGGGCTCAGACTTTTCCCAATAAAGTTCACACTATGTTAAACGAGATGATAACGATATCAGTGGTAATGAAGCATAAAGATGATAAAATCATAACGAAGTGTAAAAATCAAATTTGTTTTCGCTTGGAAAGTGTTCAAAGAGAATCTACCATTGATCAGTTAGATATCGCGCAACTGAGCGACACATTGATGCTGTGGAGTAGCGCAGCAGCGACTGTGATCGTCAGTAACCAGCGAAATACCCCCACCAAGCCGAACTACACTTTCTTCACGACAGATAATTGCATCTGTTTCAAAAGCTTCATAGTAGCATCTTCTGACTTACACCGTAGCGGACCACACAACAAGAGTGTGACTCATATTGACAGACAGTTCATGCCATCTTTGCTGAAACACTTGGGTCATTGCCTCACGAGTGAGGTAGTGCCTTACCATAATGCAGCAATTATCTTTGCCTCCAGTTTTTGCTCGTAAACCATAATAGTGGATAGTTCTGTTGAGCTACTTATGCTCTCTGGTGGTTGATTTGAAGCTCCTTGGCTAAAGTCCTCACAGCGCTCTCACAACAGCAGTATGAAGCTCCAAAGGTTCATTCCAAAAAACTCATTGACACAAAGACTTTTCGAAGGTTGTTAACCAGCCATATTTCGGCGCTTAACATCGTCATCAGGCCTTAGGCCTCACCTCCGAGCTTTTGAAGCTTCAGACTGCTGCTGAACATTCGAATACCACGAATCTCTGAGATAGCGCGGTACTCATGTGGCTCTCCATCGTGTCAGACCTATGGGCGATAACGCGATTTGAAACAGAAAAAATCTGGACTTGGAGTATACACTGCAGCAGTCTGAAGCAAAGGGCAGTTATCAGTCAAAACAGAGTGATAAAGGGTGTGAAGCAACATGCTTCTTAGGTTCCGCTTCAAGTTCCGGTGGATAGGGTATTTAGGTTCTTAGGCACAGAAATGGTTGTTAAAGTCTCTGGTCCGAATTTCTTGTTGGTTGCAGATGTCTTCCAGTCACGGGTGCTATGCTTAGTCCACGGATAAGCTCCCTTGCAACCCCGCAAACGTCATTTCCTGATGGCATCATTTAGCCGATTAAGTGGAATAAGCCTTTGCAAATGCTGCAGATGACTCTGAGTCAGTATTTTCATTAATTCCCTCCGTTATGGGATCAAAATTTATGAAACACTTCTCGCCACGAGCTCCCACGTCTGAGCCAAAGGTTAGGGAAACTGCTGGAGCCAAGGGCGGCGAACAATCCCTTTATGATTTATCATGCGTTTTAAGCATCTATTTGGGCTATATGCTGGTTCATATCTGGTCCCTGCACTTTGCCTTTTCAGAGGGACAAACGGTTTGTTGTTGGCTACAGGAAGAGAGATTGGGCCCACAAGCAGATTTTTACTAAGCCCCTACAGAGTAGACTGACCGTCGGGAGTACACTGAAGAACCGTCAGTAGTGGATGGACACTG
>MU964891.1:0-10914 GCA_036418165.1 Cooperia oncophora | reverse complement strand
CACAAACGACTTGAAACAACGCCTAACGAAAACAAGAAATACTAAACAACTCTGTTTCATTCACGAGAAACAGCTTTTGCAACCACGTGTTACAATCACCTGTACAAGCCTTACACGCAATTCAACACCAGAAAGTATCTCATCTTGTTCAACTAAACTGTCAACAGCCTAGGCCTTCCTAAAAACTCTTGCTATTAAGGCTCTAGAAACACCGCTTGACAGCAAGGCTCCAACGTTTTTATCCCACAAAGCTCCGAGGACTCAGATCTGTGGAGTTTACAAGAGTGCTTTGCCAGTGGGCAGAGCCCTCAAGAAGCCAGGAATACTTATCCATTGGATAGCATCCAACTAGATAAATATAAAAGGTATTTTTAACTGACAAATGCGAGTTCATTCCTATGGATGAAAAACTTGCCTTTCTAGCCGAAGCCCCACCGTGGCAGGCGGACTCGCGTGAATTAGTCCAAATTTTTGCCTTCTACCAGGTTGCATATCAACTAGCGGCACCAATAAGAGAGTATTCTTAGCCTTATGAAACTTCGCGCTCGGGTAGCTTTCTGGATCTTTTGAGCCTTTTGGAGCCTCAATCTGCAGTTTCGCACTCAGATCGCCATGAGGCCTCCGTATAATATAATACGAAAGACAAAACTAACGCAGTTTGGCGACGCGGGGGTGGGGAGGGGCATTCTGCACTTCTGCTACATGGACGTGTCAAGCCATCAAATCGAGACCTATGAAATCCTGCAAATTCATGAAGTCAGTTTTTAGAAACTATTTGTCAGCTCTTCTGTAAAGATTAATCTTGTCAATCTTGTTAATAAGTAATTGAAAACGATAATGGGAAGATGCGCGGAAGTGGAAAACCTTCCCCCCTCCCCCCCCCCCATGTAGAATTGCACCAAGAAACGATTCCTGCGTAGACAATAGCTCATGAAAAAGATCACCTAGAAGATCTTAAATTCATTCGAAATTTCCTATCTAATGACTAGGTCTTAATACAAATCAGAATTACCTTTAATTAGAGAACAAGGATTCAATTTTAGCGCTATTAAATTAACTGCAGTGTAAACCACCAACATATTGCTTAGCACACAGCTTGCTTTTCTTGAGAGCTAAGCTATTTAGAACTATGACTATAAATCGGCACTGTTTCTGGGGGCAAATGCTTCCCTTGAACAATATCAGCTGCTCGTTCTGCCATCATTATCACAGGGGCATTCAGATTTCCACTCACAACTGACGGCATAATACTTGCGTCAACAACCTGAAATTGAGTAACCTTCAGAAAAGTAAAAGTTGAGCCTAAGGAGTGCATGTACGTAATAAAAAGAAGCGGAAAAAAAGATCGATTTCATCGTGATTTCTTCGCAACCAGAGGAAAGGACCGCAACCAGCCAGAGCCTCCATGCCGCACCATCGTCACCGCGGAGCATGTGGATGGCTTAACCGAGCCAGTAGCAACTAACTGCTGAGGTTGGTGAAGGCCAAGCGGCCTGCTCACCTGCTCCAGAACTAGCTTTCCAAAGAATATTTGAGCACGTACCTTCAAATTTTTGGTCCCGTGGACAGTCAACGTCTCCGGATTAACAACGGCCATTTTGTCGTTTTCTGAGCCATTGCAAAGAACTAAGATGCGATATATGCGGATGCCGACATGTGCCTAAAAATCCCATGAGAACTAATCCGAAATATGGAAAGATAGCATGACAATGAAGAACTGGAAACTTACTTAATAAAATTATCTATTTGAGCATCCGTCGTGACGTCCTTACCAGGTGACAACTCGTCGCCACGATATGGATCAAAAGCCTTCTGGGCGAATATTTCGCGTGATAACCGTACACATTTTCTGCAAACACGGATTGTTACAAATTACTCAACCTCAGCACTAAAAATTATCCTATTTTCTAGGGTATAAGGCGCACTTGCTCAATGATCGGGACGACACGCGCAAGAAGTTACGCAATAGCAGCGGCTTTATCGGCCTTTTTGCATATTTTTGTTTTAACCAGACCACAAACAAAAAACTTCAAATATTTACGCCTTTTGAGGCAGGTGAGCCCTGTAAAGTGTGCGCCTTATACCCAGAGAATAGGGTAACAATACTGGACTATTACATTCTCGATGTTACCAATAACTCCAACTCACCTGAACTCTTTCCAGTCATCATCATGGTCCAAGTAATTCGGGTCAATGATCGGGTGTCGCCTCGGGTCGTTGGAAGCTAACTTGATGCACCCTTTAGACTTCGTCCGCATATTACCCACATGAACCTGAATTAAGGTTGAAATTAATTGTCTTTAAGGAAAAACTGAAATAGAGGATGTGAAACTTTGACGGGAAAACGACAAAGACAATCGTAATTTGCCGCGTCGCCGCGCGCGGTGTATTGTGCGGTCTTGTGCGGGAAATTCTCGATGTGCACCACTTTGATGATTGGAGTATCAAAACGCATAAGAATTCAAGCAGAGATGAGTCTATATGACGGGCGACGACGTGCTTTCCCGACAGGACGAGGTTTTCAGCCTTGGTCGTCTTGAATGTAGTGGACACAACAGTAAACGGACCAATGCTAGAACAACGCGTCCTTCGGAGCGGAGTTGTTCGCCCGCATATAGACTCATCTCTGCTTGGAATTCTTATGCGAGCACACCCAGCAGCGCGCGCTATTTATCGATTGCCTGTGTCCACATTCCGACTTGACCTACCTGGTACGCATGACAGCTAGCAACTGTCCGACCGTCATCATGGACAGTGGATGGTAGGAAATGGAACTGAATATCAGGATGTTCAACTTTGTCATTTGATCTTGCAAATCCTCCTGTCTCAAGATGACTCGTGGCGCCCAGACCTTTTCGTGTAGCGAACCATTCTAGGAAATAGGTTTTAGGGAGATGACACGACACTTTATTAATTTGAATGCGATGCAATCGGTGTTCTCTCCAATCCTATCATATCGACGGAAATGCTACTATTTCCGTATAGCCTATTTTTTACGAAACAGAAATGGTTAAAAGAGCTACACCCGCCGCTACAGCCTAGTTCCCTGTGGCTGCAGGGACGTCAGGGGGAAGCAGGGCATTGCTAAGCACCTGCTCGATCTCCACAAACAGTTGAAGAGAGCAAGCGACAACAATGGTGGCAAATGGGTTGCGCCGTGCCAAATACGGCCTCCCCCCGCTCTTCGACACGCCAAGAGATCTGCAAGAGAACAAGGCCATCTACTCCGTAGTAGGCGCGATGGAAGGGGAATTGCTAACTTGTAAACCTAATGGACCTGCGCCGAGTATCACATAATGACCGGCGCCAAATGAGAGTGTTTGCCAGTGCATCTGACCTGCCTGGCAAACTCCCAGATAGGCTCGAACAGTTTGGAGAACTCCCCTATTAGACCTTGGTAACATTGGTTTGACGGGTGGTGGTGGCGGGGGCGGGTGGGGTTGGCGTGGACTTGTCGCACATCTGCTATTCCCTATTGACGTGCTCATTGTTCTACAAGAATTTACTGGTAATCTTTGACTGGTATCACTTCATGGCTTAACATGTTTTCACAGATCTCCGTTCGATAGCTCGACACAATTAGGGAAGCTGCGAACTGCAAAAAGCCCCTCTCAGAGCCGAATTCGCCCCTTCATCAACTTCCTTTGAGTATTTTCTTAACTTTTGCTCCTTCATCTAGTTTTTTAATTATTTTCAACTCCTCTAGCGTGGCTAGGAAAGTCAGACAGAAGTAAATTACAACTCACCTAGTCCAATTTTAATCATGTTATGTGGGAATCTCCAAGAACTCTTGTTGTACACAGCGTGATTGGCTGCTTACACTTCTGTTGCACATACACTTCCAGATGATCCTGCAACTCAACGCGAAGAGCTACTTTTCTGGCGAGAGTATAGTGAACTTGATGCGCAATATTCTCCAATCTACTTTCTTTCGATACGTGTGCTTTCACCAAGCAAAAGAAACGACGAGAAGTAAAGACCATTGCGGCCACATACTACCATTGCCTCCGGAAGGCACTTGCCACCTAATGCGTTAAAGCGTGTTGGCAACTTACGATAAGATTCTGTCCAACACCGGGGAAGATTGACAACAACGGGAATCTCATGGATTCGTAGATGATCTGCAGGACCTACACCGCTTAACATCAACAGCTGCGGAGTATTGATCGCACCTGTTACCAAAAAAAATGATTTTAAAACCAAATGAAAGAAACAAGCTTGGAATTGCTTGTTACCAATGATTTAATCATTGTTGGAAGTACCATTCCACTGAGCTTTTTACGCACCTCCACAAAGTATCACATCGCCCTCGCAGTAAATCTTCTCACGGCTGTAGGAATCAATATTATCGGTGCCATAAAAGTTGACTTTTCTGGAAAGTTGGGAATTCGTAGAACAGATACAGGGAATAAAGCAACATTATTGAAACCACTTGACCTTATTAACCTCGATGGGACCTACGGCGCGCCGTTCCGTTCAAGATGGGAGTACGCGGGTACAAGTAATTCCAGATGACGTATAAAGATTCGGTCGTGACAGGTTTGGCCAGATATAAGCTCTTGATGTGCTACATCTAAAACACACTTCACCTTTTCAGGAATATTAACAATCGCAGCGCAATATGTTATTAATTAGATCATCCCATTCAAGAAGGTGCGCGGACATATAGACTGGAAATGGCCAGCAATAGCAAAGGGGATGGTGGCAGCGGGCTACTAATATCAATTTGGAGGCTATACGCTTGTAGCTTACTTATCTGTGAAATCTGGCGAACACTACTCACAGTAAAAGTTCTCGAGAAATCGAAAAGAAGCGAGTGCGTGTGAAAGATCAGGCCTGGAATGTTCAAATCAGAATAAGAGGAATTGCATCATAGCAGGAGTTTGCTGCTGCGAATTGCGCGGACCAGTCGTTGTTGTATGGTGTTCTCCAAATAAACGTGGAAGGTTTGGTGCTAGGAGCGGATAAAAAAAAAGAGAGGAAGAAAGGAAAAAGTTTGTTGTCGTGGATGGTCCCATAATGTTCATCCTGCACAAGAAAAAAGGTGGATGAAGTCAAGTGCTGAATGTCTGATCCCAGAGCCTGGCATCTTTGTCGAGCATTACCCCGCGAGACGGCATCCCTGCTGCAACTGCTGTGTTATGCCCGATAAAGTGAGGATGGTCAAGAGGGTGTGCGCACGGGTATCTAATTTTCTTGTAGAAGCACGAACGCACCACTAATTCTATTCCTCTAGCAGTAATGTTCTCAGCATAAGATGTCATTCACGACTGTGAAAACGCACCCCGGCCCTAGATGAAATATGGGTGGTCTTGGACCTCGAGCCAAAACTCACAATCGTCAATTTTGTATGAATGCAGATGAGAAGCCGCCCGGATTTCTACCATGAGGGGTTACGTGGGCGCAAGTGGATGATCGTCATAGGGAAGGATTCCCACATTGTGGCTTTCTGGCGGCTTTATACAGAGAATAAAATAGTCGCTGTCGGTGTATATTCCCTGTTCCTCGGCAATCAGATCGACAAATGGATGATACCACACAACTACTAGAAGGCCGCCGTTTCCGTCATAGTACCAGACCCGAGTAACTGTTGTAGATAGCGCAGTGGTGGGACACAAACAATACAGAGACTTGGGTTCAATCGCCTCATTCGCCCAATATAAAGCCGTTCGATTCCAACTGTTCTGGTCAGTCGAGGGTACTCTCCCGACGGCAAACGCTGCAACGTTTTGTCATTCCGCCGAATGGCATCAACAGCAAAATTTACTACGTGCTTGTTGAAAAAAAAACCTTGGGTACCAGAGGCCAAAACGCGCGGGGCTTGGCTTTGGAGCAGGTCACTTGGCGAAGGAGGGATCTACCTAACCCAAACCGAAATATCTATTTTTCTCTTCGTTTTATATGAATAAAATCTTGTGCACTTTTGAATGGGATGACTTAATAAAAACCATTATAGACTGAACCCAGCTAAGTTCTCTCAGGGCATGTTAACACTTCGTTAATCTTGCGGCTGAGGCCGATCACGCCGCATCGCTCGACCGCTGTCAAAGAAAGCCATTTGAATTTGAGTTCAACAGTAGCGGTCTGGTTGCAGCATCTACTACTAGACACTATCTTCCTCAAAACTGTGCGACTCTCGCAATTGCGCGCGACTGAATCGCTCGAGTCATGAAGTAAGAACACAGCTATAACGCTGCCTATTCGCATTTGGCTTGATGGAGGCATTCTGCTGGTTCTCATCATCAACGCCGGTGCCTCCTCTGGAGACCAGATAACTCTTGGAAGCCGCGGAATGACACCGAGCTGGGTTTAAATTTGACAAAAATTTACAGGTTCTCACCGCATCGGTAACGCGTAGAAACAAGATCTAGCGAATAAGAAACCAGCGAAAGTGCAAAACGGCTCCCTCCAGCCGGACAGCACCCCCGTTCACTACATTTGCAGGCAGGAGTAGGTTTGATTCTTCAAGAGCTGGAGTAGCAACTCATCTAGTTCTATGAAAGAATGCAGAAAAAGACAGTTCGGCGACTAGGGAAGGGCGGAGGGGAGGAGAGGTTTGCCATTTGCTTGTGTACACTTAGTTCCGGCTTGCATATCTTACCCTTAAAGCTGTCAACTCCTGTGAAGTTGGAGCAAGCTATGGTAGAACCAGTCAACTCTTGTTAGCTCTTGAAGCTCTCTAGATGACTCGACACGTCGATGGGGAGTAGAAAAATGCAAAACGCCTCATCCCCCTCGTCACTGAACTACACCGAGCAATCTACAGACCCGAAGAAAGTAACAAAAATATCAACTCTTAGGCAAAGACAAGTAGCTTACCGTACACCGTCACGAATTGTCATATCCATTGGTTCCGTAAAACACCTCCTTGCTTGAAGCCGTTCATGTCCTCAGTGTTCCCTATGGGATGCTGACGGCCAGCTTCGAGAAACGCTTGATGCAATGGATGTTCAGCATGGCCGCGAGTCACGTATAACGGCCCGTTATTACCTCTGTATGGATCGTCAGGGCCCTAAAACGGCAGCAGGTAGGAAGAAGATGCTGACAAAGTTCAAAGATTCCAAAAGTGCGTCTATATTTTGTCGTCACGCGCTTTAGAGTTGCAATGACAGAAGTTCTCAGGAAAGAAAGAAAAGTTCAGGAAAGTAATATCGACTCTAGTGTTTCCGGTACCTTCAAACAACGCATAACTCAAAGTATGAAACGCACTATCATTATGCTAAGATTGACAACTTTGATTGGTAAATGAAGTCTCGGCTTTTTTGAAGATAGCAGGTAGACAACTTTTCTGTAATATTCCATCCTTTTGACACCCTCAGATTCCCATCGATCATTAAATCGAGTGGATAGAAACGCTCGTAAATACACGATCGACATTCAGTGACGACATCGCGCCCCAAACTCTGTAAGAGTACATAAGAAAGCCGATCTTACTTCAATATCCGTACAGCTAAAAAAACAATACGAAAATTATAGTCAATGTTCAATTAGATGTCTAAGCACCGCCAAAGCCACTATTCACTTGACCACTCAACACAAAGCCGACCTGCCTCTTGGCCAGTAGAACGTGCGGTTCGCTGCATTCTTCTGTGCCACTGTATGGTAGTACCAATTGTATCGATCGTGGCAGAGGTTGTACATCAATGCTGCAGGCATATGTAATCGCCAGTCCCACCAATGATCCTGTGGACCGGCCTCGATCATCAACACTCGATTATTTGGATTCTCAGACAATCGAGAGGCTGAAACAGTCAATTTTTTTGGGGTGATCTCAGCGAGAGAATACCCATGGAAAGGACTAGAAACTTAAAAAAAAACCATTGAAATAAATAAAACGAAGCCTAGCAAAACTCGTACCCATAACACATCCAGCAGAGCCTGCACCGACGACAATGTGTGTTGGTTTTTTATCGCCCAACTCTGGCATAAACTGCCCCATCTTGTAGCTGTCCCGCCATCGAGCATATTTAGTAGAAGATTTGTGAAAACTACGAGTCACACAGTAGAATATCCGTCGCATGGCTGGTTTCATTTCTACCCGACATCATGACCTCAAAAATCTACCATAAACTATTCGAAAAAAAGAAACAAAAGAAAAATCGCGAAAAAGGCGAAGGCACCAAAACCAAGTCCACAGGAGCGGAAGAAGGAAAAAACCGTAAACCCTCTAGAAGAAATTCTACGATCAACGCTTAGAGCAAATGTGGCGCTGAAAACATTGGGAGGGACACCTAGACATAAATAGTTGAAGATGATGATTTACATACTTTGCATGCATCATCCACCGGCAGTAATGTCAATCAGCTTGCATTGAACAACTCCTAAACGAAATATGCTCACTTCATAAAATGGCAATGGCGAGTAACTTCTCAAACAATCTGCTCACTGATGGCTCCATTTCAATAACTTCATGATATCACATGAAACATCTTGAATAGCCTAGGCACTCCTGCCCCCTTCCCCCCCTATACTGCCCGAAAGCAACTGAGCAAAGTAGCAACAGCAACATTGTGATTTTAACAGAATTTTAACAGAACATTTTAGGCAAGGCTAGTCGCAACCGACCTAAAACAACGGGAGTCGAACGAATTGAATGAACATATTCTGCTGGTGATAAACCAGCACTTAAACCCAAGAACTTGTGAATGGGAATATAATTGTGGCGTCTTTCTACCCCAGTTTGAGAAGTTGGACTTATTCGCTTCAGATCTCGAAGAAAGACAAGAAATTAGGAAGATCATGCTAGGCCAGCCACAACTGGGTGAGGAGGTGTGGTTAAATGTAAGAAGATTGCCTTGAGAAGAGCCAATCTTCTCAATCAAACTCGAGTGGGCTACTTCTGCGGAAGGCCGTATGCGAAGGTACTTCAACATGGGCAAATCAACTGGTCACGAGCCAGACGCGTTCGATTGCCCAAAGTGCCCCTACGGAAGACATAATCTGGCTAGATATGAACGTGGTGGATAAGAACCCACCGCGAACCCTTTGTTGGTTCACCGGTTTCTTACAAAACGTGACCGCGACGCGTTCTACTGCAGACCTACATTAAGCCAGCGCCGCGAAGAGTTTTGAACATAGCCCACTTTCACTCTAATGGTAAGGGAGGCCCGGCGCTAACGTAGTAAGGGGAGGCAACTTGCCCAAGAAGGCTCAGGCTCAGTGACAACTAAGTCTCCTGTGGGGGACTATTTCTAGGCAATTCTGGTTGTCTGCGCTCTACGTCAAAGCCTTGATGAGAGGAAGGGATATGGAAGCGCGGCGCTTCTCCCTCTCCCTCCCCCCTCCCCGAGTAGGTTAACGCCGAATGCTTCGGCCAAAAAGGAGCTTCGTGCGCAAGAATCTTGCTGTTGGGGCTCGCTCATTCAGTGGCTAGTAATCAGTAAGTAATTACCGCTAGACCATAACAAGTACAATCCCAATCCGCATTCGCAAATACTTTGCGGAAATTATTGTAAAAAGGAACATTTGCGCACACTTGAAGAACTCGTAACGACTGAAACGTCAGCCTGGCCCATAACAAAACCAAAAGCAAAAGTTGGAAAAGGATAGAAAGAATCCACCCACCGTTGCACTTGACAGCACAAAGTGAACACCCAACTTCAACAGCCCAAAGCGAGCTCACGAATCAAATGAACCACACCTGAACATGTTCTACATCCAAGGTAGACAAGCTCCTGTCGAAATTAAAATAATGACATGCTGAAAACCTATAGTACACGCAAAATCCTTACAAATGCGAAAATTCTAGGAGAAAACGAGAAAAGGAAAAATCTATCTTAAAGGACCGTGGACAAAGCATTAGCGCAGCAAGTTCGCAATGGAGCGCGCCATTTAACTCCGCTCTACGAGTTGAGGTAACCAAGTATGCTCGTAAACAAAGTAGCACTAAATATGCCTCCTAGGTTCTGTTTCTGGGTGAACAGGAGATCAACGCGCGCCATGCGATGAACTGTTGGTCAGAGCAGGAGTGAATTCGAAACATCCGAGCTGCGGCAACGTGATCGAACTAGCAAAGTATTCCATAGCTAGTTGACTTGTCGCTTTACAGTATTATCATGATGAATCAGTTGGATCCCGGTTCGAATGCCGCGCATGCGACACCATTTTCACGTTTCCATGCCCTATCTGCTGAATTATGAATTGGGCTGTAATGGGTGTGGTACGATCTCTCCGCGGACTATTCTGCCATTGGTTGCTCTCTACCCAAGCCACCATTGGAAGAAAAGGCCCTGGGCTCATCGCACGCCTCTGAGACCGTTCCGCCCGACTGCGACGAACCCAACTACACGTCCTGTACAGGGCCATTACTCCGGCTATGGCGCTCAATCTTGCGAGCTATTTGAACTTCACATATTGTTGGTTTTTGTGTGTTCGTCAGAGTTCTGTTGCCTACGGAGTGATCCGTGGCTCTGAAGCTTATGTGACGAATTCCAAACGAGGATAGGTGGCTCAGCCTTCTCCAACCATTTCCTCTGCAAAGCCTACCCCCCTCCCCCATCACATGCTCATCTTCTGCAGCTCAGACAACCACTGCCCGCTATTTTCATGTGATCTAATTTTTCATTGGCGGACCAGCAAATGACAGCTCCACGCTCATCTTGGAAGCGGAGCAAGGACCAGGACCTCTAAACTCCGCTTGTTGCGCTTCAGAAGAGTCTACACTCCTCACCAGGGTGTGACGCTTTTCGAAGGAATTAGCAAAAGGACCTAGCGAACGTGCAAAATGCCCCTCCAAGTCGAACGGCGCCCAACAACTCGTTGCTCCATCCTTAACGGCTCCGTGTACAAACTCACCCGTGCGCGTATGCGGCGCGGTTTCTTCACGGCGCCGCGGCGGCAGGGCGGAGCGAAAGGCGATGGCCCGCGTCTCCGGCGCTGTGCTCCAATCCAGCAGCCTCTTTTATGTGGAAGGAA
>MU964886.1:1033-11305 GCA_036418165.1 Cooperia oncophora | reverse complement strand
CATCATTTTCCTCCAATTCTGCAAGAGAGACTCCTGAATACGCCGTACAACACTGTCCAACGACGTCCGAGCGAATAAAGACGGCAAGAACGCGAAATGTTCTATATGATCTACCAATTGTACCGATAGGTCACGACTTCCCCGCTGTTGGTTGGCTCCCTTCCAGCGTTTTTCCCGGGTGGTCCAACCGATGGGTTCTACCGCTGAGATCACAGCTGATCCTTGAGACCTATGCTGGTCCTTACAATCGCCTCTGATTTCTCCGATCACGGAGGGTTAAGTGCCGTTCCCTCACTTGGTGATACCAACTCGACTCGCACAGTCTTAAAGCGTTTCTGGCGCCCAGGTAAGGCGCGAGCTAGGTATCACTAGACGAACTGCGCAATCTGTGTCTGGCATACACGTTATTGAGGAAGAAATAATACTTTCAACCAATAACCAACAACGGCAAACGCAACAAGAAAAAGGTCGTATAAGGAAGTCTTGAGTCGAGGAGGTGGATGCGAGGTGTAGGTCAGATGCCCACGAAGCGGTGCGTTGCGTCAAACGCGCGTGTCTGGTCCGAAAAGGGATGGTTCCTAGAATGATCCTCGGGGAGTTGGTCTTCTGTGTATACCCCGCGGCCCTTCTTCCCGTCAGGTCTGTCGCCACTAAGGACGGAATCCGCACACCAGGTTTCAGCCACTTAGGCTGTCACTAGGTCACGAGCCGCTAAGGCTCCTGAGCCACTAAGGCAATACGGTAACACGAGCCACAAAGGCTCCTTTGACTTCCCTCCCAATCCGGGTGGGCCACTTAGGCGCTAGTAGAGGGAGTCCTAAGAAGAAGACGCGAAGACGAAGAAGGAACGAAAACTCTTGATGATGATCTTACTAGTAATCGGACCACCCTTATATATGCCTCAATCCCGCCTCGAGGCGTTGGACTGACCAATAGCAGAGCTGACCTCTGACCCCCCTGAGATCGACTCCCTACACACACCTGCGCTTCAGCGGCATTTCGTGAATCGGGGTTTTGAACCCACATCTCTCCGCTTGCTAACATCTCTCTCCTGGGATCGTTCATAAGCCAGTGCTTGCTGGCCTCCACCACTACCAATACTTCGAACTCTTTAATTTTTTTTCTGTATAGTTACGCTGGTCCACCATACCGTTAAGCCTGTTCCAGCTAGTTGTGTCAGCCCTGGCCGTTCTTCGCATCTATATTATCTTTGGGCTTCCATCGTTCTATCCGCTGTACAACTTCACCTGCAATGGGCGTGTGATTACTCGCTCTGTCAGCGTCCTTCAACGCATCTGATTCTCATCCAGTACGTGCGACATCGCGAATCGGTGCGGTACCAAATCTCTTCTTTTCGAAGAAACTCGCCGGGCCTCACGCACAGCGTTGCCGGCGATTGCTTACCAAAGAAGGGATCTGACACCACACTGGTTTCAGTGAGTTGGGCTCTCTTTCTGGGAGCCACTTACTCACTAGCAGTGCGACACGTAGTGGCCACTCGAGGACTAGCCAAGGGGCCACCACGCAAATAAAAGGATAAAAAAGGATAAAGAAAGTCTTCGCCGTTAATCAATCCCTTTGTGGGCGGCACTCATTTCTCCATTCAGTACGTGTGGCTTACTGATTGCGATTTGCCTGATAGCAATGACTTCGTGGGAGCCAGCCGAATGTACAACTCGGTGTTCTTATCCTCCCAACGAATCTAGCTACCAATTTACGTCCCGAGGGGGGGGGGGTAGAAGGCTTGGTTGGCCTGGGCGGGTGTCGACCTGGGATTCGAACCCAGGACCGCGCGAGTGGTGAGCGCGCCACTTGTCGCTACACCACCTCCGCCTCCACCACGCCAAATACAAAAAAATTTGCTGCACTTGATTGTTCCTGCAGAGGGCGGCTTGACCCCCAAGTTCGATATGTATTATACCGGTTTGACCGCCTCGCTGCACAGTCAAATGAAACAACTTCTTTATTAGGCACAACCAAAACAAAACAACCACGCGATTCGATGTTAAGAAAAAAAAACTGCAAAACTACACGCGAGTAAAAAAAGGAAAAAAAACAGGAACCTGACTCCAGCTATTCCCCAGGGGAGAGGGTGTGATCTGTCTGAAAAGCAGGCAAAACCAGAGAGTTACCTTCGCGTAAAGGGTGCCCCTTTTATATGTGCGGGTTCGCGCCCAAACCGTTCCGGCCCACCCACTCGACCGTCCGACCATCGATTTCGTGCCTCCTATCGACGTTGAATCTGAATCAAAGTTTACTTTCTTATTATTACTTTTTTTCGCCCATATGCTACAAATAACTCTCTCCGATTTACTGACTCATCCCCTTCCCCTTATTCACGCTCAACTCATCTCTCCAGAGTGGGAAGAGCTAACAGAGGAACAACCCCACGTCGGGGATCCAATGGAAGTGAACGTTGATCCTGGCGTTTGGCGTTCGAACAGGCAGTAGCATGGGCCTAGCGTCTTGATCACGTATTTTTCATCCGCGAAAGTGGCACATCTACTTTGCCCGCGTAGCGCACTACTCTGTCCAAAGAAGGCATCTTCACATGATGTGAACGCTCTTCAAAGGTGCCTTCAAATCGACATTGGTCATGAGGCAGCGGTTTCAACTTGCGAAAATCCACGAGAAGTGACAAGAGAACGATATCCTGCTAGTTTTTTTATTACTACGCACTACGAGGTTGCTGTCAACGCCCCGCGCCTTTTGGCTTAGGAGCATTTCGCATTTTCTGCTAATTCGTTTCGATAGTTCATTTTGACTAACGGGTCTCGTTTTTGTCAGATCTCTCGGCTTCAGCGAATCTGCGAAATCGTTTGAGTGAGCCGTTTGGTCACAGCAATTTATAGGTTCTTCACAAGACCTTTACGTGGGCCTGGACTCTGCGAGCATAGCTCGGACCATTCGTTGCCCTCACCCAGTCCAAGTGCGCTTTATAGGCTCCTCAAAGCCTTAATTTCTAGATCCACGGGACACTCACATAAAGCACATTCCACGCTAATCATATGGGCGGGGTCACCCGAATCAGTGCGCTCTCTCATTGCATTCCTTGAAGGACGTCAGAAACAAGTAGTGTAGCAACAACGAAGACGGTGTGATCCAGGTGTCTTCGCCCCTAGGACCAACGTGGAATTTGACTTCTGCAACGATACTGCACAAACTTGATTCAGACACGAACTTGTAATTTAAATCTTTTATTATGCGCTTACGAGCATTCCTAACAACATAGAAAGCATAGGCAAAAACAGTGACAAAGTGAATTCATCATAGCAACGGTTTCAAGGATAACACTTAGCAATGATGTGAACAACCCGAGACATAAGCCTGAACGTCGTGATAAGCAGATCGATCTGCCCATCACTCGTGGATTGGCTACGAGTACTGTCAAACAGATAGCCGACGACTAAAACCACACATATTTTTAAATGAAAAATAATATAAGAATCTTAGTGACACGGTTTTTAGAGCATCAACGGGTTTTACTAGACTGAATATAGGCAACATATCAACAAGGCAGAGACCAAGGAGAGTAGAAAAAAATTGAACGATTCAGCTGTTACTGGCACCATAAAGTATTAGGATATCTGACGAACCATTCTTAGACAATCAAACATATAATCAGTAAGAGAAGTAAACATTAAACACAACAGAAACGTGAACGAACACCATCGTGAGGTTGTCGAAGCTCTACAGTGCAACCTGCGTTTCGAGCAAATGTATTTCTTAGGTAAGCTTGCAAATCTCAATATTTTCAGAGCATCTATGCAATGAACGATCGAATACACCTCTGCGGTGCGCATAAAAATATATATCTATCTACATGAAAGCGTTAAAAGCGAAATTTATCATGTCATCACATGATCGAACAGCAACCTTTGTTTTCTCGGGCCTTATTTTGTACATAGTTCATCTCACGGACGATTTCGGCAAACGTCACATTCACGTTATGATTATTCTTTGCAGAACATTCCGTGAACGGACACGACCAATACTCGGCTGAAAGCGAGAAAACATTAATGAAAAACTGTGCTGTAACTAAGGGTGCCACAAGAATGCCTGTGGACCGTGCTTGTCTAAGGTTAGAACTGGATAAGTGAGTAAAGAGATCATTAATCGCGCGGCTGCATGGCTTTCTCGACTGCAGTAATCAAAACTCACGAAAAAGGACTGTTTGGCACGATTCCACCATTTCAATTACAAGCGCCAATTTGGCGCCACCACATCTTTGATCAACTCTGCATAAACCTGCTTACCGGGGTAATTTGGTGCGCTAATCACGAATATAACATTTTTTCCGAGATCAGCGCCATTTAGCCCTCTGCTGAGACGGAGCCTTAGTAAAGATGACCAGAGTGTCCTAAACTAGTGCCGGCTCAAAGACTTCCGTCACATTCGTAATCAGGGTGTCAAATAACGTCACATACAAAATCCGGACCAAGGCACACCCTACCAAATTCACACTGGAGTTCGTTCCTTCAGGATGTCTTGTTGGGAGGTCAATTCGAGAAAGAAGATATCGGAGGCTTACTGAGCAGAGTTTTTCCATCTCTCATCATGTACTCTGATCAAGACACCTCTAATCCTTCAAATACGGCAACCACTATGGCACTACAAAGTTTAACACGCTACTAAAAACTTGGTTTCGAAAGAAAGCAATGAAAGTACCCAGTCATAATTTTTATGGTGGTTGAAGGAAGAGAGGTGAAGGAATACTGGAAGGTCAAAGAACTGAAAAAGATCAGGGAGGGCTAGACTCACGGCAGGACACGTCTTGGCCTTGGCGAGAATTTTCGCTGAATACGACCCTTCTTCCCCCATCCCGCCGCTCCTAAGACAACCGACCGACCATCCTACTACATAATCCGCTAAGTTTGTCTGTTGGTGTGTGTATGTATTTATGTATGTATGTGTGTCTGTATGGGTATTTGACCGGAAATTCATAACTTCCTTTGATTTCAGAGTTCAAAGTTTTGAGTTGTGTAGGAGGTGGGACAGGAATATTGGTGGGTGGCAGGAAGTGATAACAACTGATAAGATACCATAAAAGGCGTTAGAAGGGGTGGGCCACGAACTTCACATCTTGGAATACAGCAACGATGGGACGTTGGTTCCAATAGCGGGTAGGTTGGAACATTGGTGGGTGGCAGACGTGATAACAGCTGATAAGATACCATAAAAGGCGTTAAAAGGAGAGAGTACCCAATTTCATATCTTGGGCCACAGCAACGATGGGACATTTTTTCGAATAGGTGATGTAGGGGGTAGGTTGGAATAAACATTGGTGGGTGGCAGAAAGTGATAACAGCTGATAAGATACCATAAAAACTGTTAGAAGTAAACGTCCAAGATGCTCGCCAGTGAGGAATGATAAGAGCCACCGACAGGAAGATGCATGAAAATGCTTCACCACTTTTACCAAAAGATCCTACTGTATATAATCCGCTAAATTTGTCTGTTGGTGTGTGTATGTGAATGTTTGTTTGTCTGTCTGTATGTGTGTTTGACCGGAAATTCATAACTTCCTTCAAAACAGCGATAAAGCGCTCAAACTGATAAGTGATGTAGGGGGTCGGGCAGGAAGTGATAACAGTTGATAAGATACCATAAGGGGCCTCAGAAAGGGAGGAGCATCAACTTCATAACGCGCGTCACAGCAAGGCTAGAGCGTTGGTTCCAAGAAATAAGATAGGGGGCAGGATGGAAACATTATTGGTGGGTGGCAGGAAGTGATAAGAGCTGATAAGATACCATAAGGAGCCTTAGAAGGAGTGGGTTACCTAATTCATAACACCGGCCAGAGCAACGACCGGACGTTGGATCCAAGTAGTAAGGGGGCAGGATGGGAACATTATTGGTGGGTGGCAGGAATTGATAACAGCTGATAAGATACCATAAGGGCTCTTAGAAAGCGAGGGTCACCAAATTCATAACACCGGCCACAGCAACGACGAGACATTGGTTCCAAGAAGTAAGATAGGGGGCAGGATGGGAACATTATTGGTGGGTGGCAGGAAGTGATAACAGTTGATAAGATACCATAAGGGGCCTCAGAAAGGGAGGGGCATCAACTTCATAACGCGCGTCACAGCAAGTCTAGAGCGTTGGTTCCAAGAAGAGCTGATAAGATACCATAAAGAGCCTGAGAAGGAGTGGGTCACCTAATTCATAACACCGGCCAGAGCAACGACGGGACGTTGGATCCAAGTAGTAAGATAGGGGCAGGATGGGAACATTATTGGTGGGTGGCAGGAATTGATAAGAGCTGATAAGATACCATAAGGGGTCTTAGAAAGCGAGGGCCAACTCCATAACGTGCGTTACGACGACGACGGGACCTTAGTTCCAAGAAGTAAGACAGGGGGCAGGATGGGAACATTATTGGCGGCAGGAATTGATAACAGCTGATAAGATAGCCAGGAAAATTCACAGCAGAGTTGTAGCAACACTGGGAACTGCTCCAGCAAGTAATTCAGAGGTGCTTAGGGAACATTAAAGGTGGAAGATAAATTCTGACAGTGTCCTACAAGGGCTTTTGGGAGTCCGTATCTGCTCACATCACCGTAACCAAAGAATCAATGGGCGAAGGCTTAGTGAGTCAAGATGTTTCCCATTAGTAAAATCCCTCAGTTTAGCGGTCGGAATTGCTTCCACCGCTAAACGCTCGAGTTCCCCGAAAAAGGATGTTTGGAGTTGTTGCCAGTGAGGAATGATAAGAGCCCCTATGATTTCGATATTTTTACCATCGGAATCCTTCCAACCGCTATGCTGTCCTATTTCCAACGAATGGTGCTTTTAGAAATATGATAAGAACCTAACATTGGCAAGTGTTCATTAAAAGGGAGAAACATGATGAAATGGGCCGTTTTGACATAGGAATTAGGGTAAGTGTTAGTGCTCAGCACAGGAATCCTGTCAGTTATCAGTAACATAGGTTTAACCATGCGCGCAGAAATGCGCGTCAGCCAGACCGGTATAAATACATTTTACTATCCTCTCAATATTGTTATTATAGAAACTCTTTCAACCGCTAGGCTGTCCGTATTTCCAACGAATGGAAGATGTTTTCAGAAGTGTGATAAGCACTAGGCACTGGCAATCGATCATGATTGAGTTGATATAACCGGAGATAGGTAGCTTGAAGATAAAAGTTAAGCTGGAGTTTGTTGAAGGTTGCTGCAGATGTACTGTCATTTTTCAGTTGCACAGGCTTGATCATTACATGCTCGCAGAAGTGCGCGTTAGCCAAACTGGCCTACATATAGTGCGCACGGAACGAGAAAAATAAGCAAGCGGAGAACTTTTTCTATGCCAGCACTTACCACCTCCGAGGTTCCCCAACGCACGACGTGCCCTGCCTTAGAGTGGAAGGTCGCAGAAAAGCCAAGCAAAGATAATCGAGGGGGGGGGGGGTGTAAAGGAAATGTCAAGACGATATCTGCCACGAAATTAGGAGTATCTGCATCTACTGGTAGTCTACATATTGCATGTGATGACAAGCGTATAAATACGTAGTAAACGCCACCCACCGAGAGCAATGCCTTCATCTGTCCTCACTTGTCGTTGATGTTGCAAATCGCATTTATTTCCGACAAGGAGAATAGGTACTTGTTCCGTTCCCTAAAAGGAGCCATTATCAGGAATGTAACACTTCACTACGGAACTCGAATGAAGAACAAGTTATACCTTGACCCGTACAATTTGCTCCCGCATCGTCTTAATGTCATGGAAAGTTTGCTGGCTCGTTATCGAATACACTACTACAAAACCCTGCAATGAAGTAAAAGTACTCATAGAGATTCAACGATTGCCTGGATCATACTATGGTTGCACAGTAGTATTTCTTCTCTCTAGCTCACATTTCTATACTAAAGTCAGCAAAATCACACGACTCCGCTCTGAAGTTTTCCATAGTTTTGTAAAAGTATTAGTTCCAAAGTTTCTCGTTTATCAGCAAGATACGTTGTGCGAAGTGTAATAGTTCCGAGTCAATTTTGCTTTCAATTTTCCAGCCTGCGACAGCGAATGTCAACATGTGGGAGACAAGTCATGAGAACTACAGGAAGCCTTCCAAACAGTGAATAGAAATAGGACGCATTAGCGATATCACAGGTGCAACGATACCAACAAGGTACCCCAACAAATACATTTCACCTCAAATTGAAAACACTAAAGGGCTGTTGAGCATGATCAGTGCTAACTGCACGAACTAATGAAGTGATGAAAAGTGAAACTCTTCCACGCACAAGTTTACTCATCTAAAGAATGTACAGTTTTGCGCAGTAAAACGCTTGAAAAATAAATAGACTTGGGTAGAAAAGCCACTACAAAACAGCAATGGTTTGCTTGTTTCGTCCGCAACCTCGTACAAACCATGGTAATTTCGGTTACGGGGCAGATGTCAACCAGACGATCTCTCGCTGCGAGGGTCCAGGGCTAATTTCACGGGGCATCTACCAGTCCAGCAGTTGAAGGGGAAGGTAAAGGAGGAGGGATCAGAGAAGGAAGGAAGAAAAAGAAGGAAGGAGGGGAGAAGCTTTCCGGTTGACATGTGCCCTGAGACGGGTAACTTCGTCAATCCCGAGACTTATCAATAAGGCGGTATCGACTACATAGGGAGGGAGCTTAAAATAAGGTTATAAGTTCACGTGAGACACTCATGCAAAATCCATGCTCATTATATTATATATATATATATATATATATATATATATATATATATATATATATATATATATATATATATATATATATATATATATATATATATATATATATATATATATATATATATATATATATATATATATATATATATATATATATATATATATATATATTATATATATATATATAATCATAGCTCTGCAAAGAGAACAAAACCCATACGAATACGGACAACAAAACAGTTTTGTTCAACTTTGGAAACATTACTTCATGGTAAACGCGGATCACTGCATGCGAATCAAGGAAACTTGTCGCTAAACACGAACTCTACAAAACCTCCTTTTCTTTAACACTCATCTGTCTAAGAATCCTAACTTCGTGATTTCATCAGTGTACATCAAAATACTCCAGGAAACTCGTTGATGGGGAAGAAGGTTATATCCTTCCACGTACTACAGAAGACAAGTCCTACCCATCCAGGATTTCTCCCCCATGCCGTGAAACAGTTTCAAATTACGCTTCTCTAACATAATTAGAATGATGACTTGAACAGAGCATCGCTATCTATTCAACGCTATATTGAAATTACCTTCCTCTAGAAATAACGGCACCTTGCTAGCAGGGCACATCGTTGTTAAGGAATCCCCAATAGGAGGGAGGGAGGGGGGGGGGTCGTATTTGGCCGCCAGGAGAGAGGAGGTCGTATTGTCTCGCGACTTTTCCTGTTTCACATGTGTTAGTTACCTCCTCCCCCACTCTAGCGCGCTCGACGGCTCGATTCGATGAGGAAGGACAGAAGAGGGCCGGAGGACGGGGAGGGTTCCTACAGACATGATTAAAATCCCCAACCAATGATGTGCCCTGCTTCCCAGACTATGAGCCAGTGAAAGTTTTTCAAAACACAGTAACCCCAATATAGACTTTCAGTAGTAAATTAGACTGTGCTGCCACTCGGGAAAAAAATCTCAAGAAATATATCAATTCGCAAAACAATGGTTGGCTATCATCAAGAATCCTGCACTCTTTTTCATGAATCAGCATTACAACACCAACAACATTATCAGTTAGGATTGACTCATTCGTTTTCTTAAAGTCAAAGTTCATATTCACACTCCGGTTGTCTTCTGTATCAATTTTAAAGCAAGCTTCCCAACCAGTTTGGCTTTTTTCGAAACTGGTTTTTGGAGGGTTTTGCGAGCTAATTTTTCTCGAGCATAATCACACATGTAAATTGTTGCTGCACAAAATGCGCTGGTGGTGGCTCATTTGCATTACATTTTTCCTGGCAAACTGAATTGAGCTGCTGTCGACCCATTTTCGCCGTGCTATGCATCTTTAGTTCTTACAATTTCCAGCAGCGAGTTCAAAAATAGAATATTCCGACCGATCGTTCAGAAGTCACAGTTCTGCGAGGGTTGGAGGGTTGGCGAGTGGGCGGGGGACTTTTGTACGTCTGCTACTTCTCAACAACTTGCCACCGGGTGCGGACCTGTGAAATCATGTGAAACCAATAAGGATACCAGCCAAAGTTTGTAGAGATCATTTGTCAACTCTTGTAAAGAGCCTCTAAACTCTCCAAAGCAATGAAATACCGTACAAATACCA
>MU964851.1:0-11755 GCA_036418165.1 Cooperia oncophora | reverse complement strand
ATTTTGTACGAGTTTCCTGTTGGCACTGCGCCACAATCGCTTTATTAGGTACTGCTGCGTGTGTGTACTCATGCATCGATGTAGCAACGCTTCATATCAGTTGTACTTCATAAATGAAGCGATAAGAGCACCAGCGTCAATGTGAGTGTACGACCAGTTTTGGGCGAGCGAATGCAATGGACGTCCGGGTCGGTATGTTGCACCCTGGAAAGGCGCTGTAACGGCGGCTTTTGTTGGAAAAGGCGCCATGCAACGCTTGCTAAAGGGGTGCTAGGAGTATCGTCCCTGTACGCTCTGACGGTCTATCGTGCCACATGCCTTTTGAAGACAGTGAGGGCGTTGGATAAGAGGCGATGCTTCTACGCTGTTATAACTTTAATGGCATTACATTATACCCCGAGATCGGTGTGGGGTGTGACCTAAGTTCTTTCCACCAATGACATCAGAATAAAAGCCCCGCCTTCATGGTCAGCGCGCCCATCGGCTTTGATGTACCCTAGCGTCGATCGTGATCGACTTATTAGGGCAGATCCACTGAGAACTTTAGCTCGATTATTGATTGACAAGGATCAGTGGCACAAGGCTAGTTCAAATGGCTCTACGATTTCGAAAAGATGGCGACTGCATGGCGCACCGCAAAGAAGTTGATCAACGTCGAGCGAACTGTCTTTACAGAGCAGATCTTTCAGAAAAGAATCAAGACACTCTAACAACGATATTTATTAGATTCCTCCCTTTAGTATCATTTAATTTATCCTAGAGGCTTGTTTTTAAGAAGTCACACTATACTTTGTCCCGGTAATACAGATAGGACCTTCCGGTATATTTTCATGAAAACACTGCCACTTTTCATATCCTGAGCCATTTCTGAAAGAAAAAAAACTAGGCTGCATAGCTGACAAAACTAGTAATTTTGCAACGTTTTCTTGAAGGCATAAAAAAGGCAGTCTTCTCCGCTGATCAACCCCTTTTTGGGATGCGGCGTGCATTCTGCTTCCCTTCAGGATCGTAGTAGCATCCTAAATGCGATGTGATCTATGCAATGACTAGCGGGGGTCAGCCGATGTACAAGTTGGTGTTCTTATCCTCCCAGACGGATTTGGTACGCGAAAAAAATATTACTCACGCGCAAAATAGAAGGCTTGGTTGCGTCGAGCGTGCACCTGGGGCGGGAGCGCTAAAAATCTTATGCAGTCCGCGGAACAGAGATTTTTCCGCAGTTTTTTTCCGCTCAACTTCGCTTTTCGTCACTATCCCGCCAGCACCCCTGCTACTATTTTTAGCAAGTACCAAAATGCCGCGCCTTATGCCATTAACTCCGTATGACGCGCGTGGTAAGCGGGCTTCTTGCCACTTTGCTACCCCTCCCCTGATGTAACGTCCAGTATCAGGCTGACCAGAACTTGTACACTCATACAAACTCGCAAGCGGCGTGGCTGAACACCATTCTACCGATGACGTCAGGCCAGAATCGTTCCCTGGCCAACACTCCCGTTCTCTTTAGGTGATCCAAACATAGATCCAGACTGCCATGAAAGTATAGTGGTTTTATCTAGAAGTGTAAGGAACTCCTGCTAAGCCCTTGTATTTCGACGTCTTCCTTCCGTTGTGATCATGCGTAACAAATCCCGGACCGTAGGGTGATTTTTAATGTTCATAGGGTGGAGCTTTCCTTTTTAACCTATTTTAAGACATTGAGTTAACAGCCAGTATGAATTATTGGATGTTTTGTGAAGTTACTTTAGGGGGAGGAGGAAGTAGCATAGAGTTGTTTTTGTAGGTTCAGCTTTTTTCGTGCCCCATTCATGTATTCACCAGGAAGCTTAGAAAAAGGGCAACGCAATTACCACACAGCTGTGCTCTATTGCCTATGAGAGAGTTATTCATAGCGAAACATGGGTTCCGGGCTCACAGCTATGAGGGTGTAACCGCAGAGTAGCCGCAGAGCTACAAAAAAAAATTAAAAGAAGCTGTCGAGGATACCTTAACCCCTCTCTCTCTGCAGTTGAGCAGTGCAGTCGTTCTACCGTTCCAGAAGAGAGTTCAGCAGTGGGGGAAGAAGCAGTGATTGTTAGACTCCGCCCACTTCACGAGCGTGGAGTTTGATTTTAGTTGAAACGTTGTTACTGCAGTTCAGATGAACTTGTTGAAACGGAAGCACAATCATTGTGGCGTGGTTCTCGCGAATGGGGTAGTCTGGCGGGTTGGGATTTCTCCTGACTCAGAATTTTAGAAAAGAGGCACTCTTGCACGGAATGTGACCCTGAGCTGCTCTTAGATATCAGCGACACCGCTGGATGGACTATGGTGAACATTTGAGACAGTGGCAAGAAGACGAAGCATCACTTCATTTCGCGGGGTCTGTCCTTAGCAGACCTATGTCGTCGGTTGGTATCAGGATGGCCTGTCCTGCATACCTCCGTGATTGTATCAAGATTTTTCGGAGGGTGTGGACTGCCATTGCCAAAATGCCAAGCAATACTTTACAATTGCCTTTGCAGACCTGAAGGGTGGCTAGTTCTCTCGTATCCTCCAGCCTTCTCTGCTGCTTTCAGCTCCGACTGAGAGGATGAAGTTAACCCAAATGTGCTTATCTGCGCCTTATCTTACCTCCTAGCTGCTCATGTGGCATATAAGCTGAGTGTATTTATCTATACGTTTGGTTTTGTTTGGCTAATTTTCTCGGAGATTAGTTTATGAGGACTTAATCGTTATACCAAACCCGGAACGAATTTACGAGGTCCTCGTTGGAGGAAAACAAAGGTGTTTTCGAGAATACGTTTGAAATTCTATTTGCCATCGCATGAAGGGGAAGGGCAAGGTAATTGTGCGGCTATTTATGGTCGCTCGCAAGAAAAGTGGATGGAAAGCTGTCCGGTTAGGGACTTCATTATATGCGGAATTGGTTCAGTAGTTCAAAGTGAATGTATAGATACCGGGTGGAAGAGGGATCAAGGGGCACTTTACGGGACCTATTCGTTTTAGAGACTGCTTTTTTTTGTGGTTTGCGTATAGGACTGTTCATATTTACTTTTGATATTCAAACATAATGCCGCTCACAGGTTCCTGTAGAAAAGCTTTTGCGAAACGGCTTGTGCCGGTTCATACTGCGCTTAGATCATACTCAACCCGCCACGCGCTCTATCTGAACTTTTATGCCGGTTCTGTAGAGGTTCATTCTCTGAAATATTTTTAGAAATTCTGCATTGTACTGCCCCCGACACCTTATCGAGCGTCTGTGGGCATTTGCTTCGAAAGGACAAGCCTTTCTAGTATTACAGAAAAAAATGAACCATTTCTACGACTTAAAAAATTCTCTGGTCATCATTTCTCCAAGTAGTTACAGCTGTAGGGTTTCCTCTTGTTCATGATCATCCCAGCTATGTTGATGCAGTGTACTCTTGCATGAGTATAGTGCGAAGAAATGATAGTAGTATGTGGGTGAAAAGTTATGCCTCGTACATTTTGTTTTTTATTCAATTCCAATCAACTGCATTGTATTTTTCTAAGTTTAATGAATTTATTTTTATGAATTTTCACATCAGTGATGTCATATATTTCAGTCAACGATGTTGAGGGAATGCTTGAACAGAACGCGCAAAAGAAGAGTCGATCACCGTCATTGGCTTCGTTGCGAAATGGTAGCATATCCCCGAGCCGAGGTACGCTACTCATACAGAGAAATCGTGTGTTAATAGAAGTCGACGAGAATCTGACTGACTGGGGCCTTTTAACTGCGTTTTTTTTACTCAAGGGCACAATTTCCGCGATGACCATGGGGTGGGGCCAGTCCGTCCTTGTATGCTACTTGTTGGTGCGCCTTTGCTCTTGGGTAAGTGAGGAGAAGTGTGCTCATGTCATGAATAAGCAGTGTTAGACGAGGTGACTCCTCCCCCCCCCTCCCGAATAGTCAGGAGTGGCCATTGTGCTTCCAATAGCGTTTGACTACGCTGAGAATTTTCAGACCCGTATGAGCGTGCATGCGAGGAGGCGCCCTATGTACACAGGTTTTGGCGCGGCAACGTTTTTTTCCACCTGCCCGCCTCAGAGCGGTGAAAACGCATTGGCGTCGTGCCAAAACGCGTGTACGCAGGAACGCCTCTACCCGAACCATTCCACTCGTCAATATACATCACTTTAACTACGTTTTTCACTTTAATTCACGTCTTCATTTGGCCAATATTATCAGCACAGACACTGTTTTGAACGCGAAATTTCATCCTCACTCTTTCAAAATCAAATCAAACCACACTCTTAATTAGTGGGCGGGCAACTCTTCAACCGATCACACAGATACCACTGCGAGCCCCGCCCCGACGGCCACGCCTACTTGTCAGCGCGGACATAGATTTTCAAATCTTGTTTCATAACTTCTGCTTTTGCTGTTTCCCACAAACACTGACTGAAAACGACCGGCATTGACACATGGCTGACTCCGCCATTCTTTCAAGGGTTTGGCAGTCTAGGCTCCGCTCCCTTGACCACGGCCGCTTCCTTTTCGCGGAATTTCGATATTTTTTTCAAAAGTTTTGCGTTTTAGGGCTGCTGCGTGAAGCTTCCGCCCCACACTGAGAGGCTCCGCCCACTTTAAATGGTGCAAATCAGCAGTATAGGGTCTTGGCTTTCTTGCTGGAGTCTCCTTCGTCACTCGGAGCAAGAAAGTCACGGCAAAGTTGTTGCTTCCGAAATGAATCAGGCAATACCCTAGCATGCTGGCCCGCAGGATTTCTTACTGCCGATTTACATCATTTTTGAAAAGTGTTCGGAGCTTCTTCAAGGTGGGTGGAGCCAGTGGGCAGGGCTTCACGCAGCAGCCCTAAAATGCAAAAATTTTTGAAAAAAATAATGAAAGACTCGCGAAAAGTAAGCGGCCATTGGTCCAAGGCCGGGCGCGCAGCCTGGAATCTGCCGTATCCTTTAGAAAATGGGACGGAGTCGGCCATCTTGTCCAATGCCCGGCTCGTTCAGTCAAAGTGTTAGTGCGAAACTCAGCAACAAGGCAGAATTGTATTGCAACAGATTTGAAAATCTATGTCGCGCTGACAAGTAGGTGTGGTCGTCGGGGCGGGGCTCGCAGTGGTGTCTGGCGTGATCTGGTTGAAGAGTTGCCCGCATTAATAAATGCGGTTAATTTGAAAGTGAGGTGAATTTGCCGTTCAAAAAGCTGTGAATTTGGTTTGAAAAGGGGTGAATTCAAAGTGAAAACGGTATATAAAGTAGGCGCTTTTTGGATAGTACTGCTTCCTGTCTAAATCACTCTAAATGACCGCCCACAGGAACTTCAGCCACTCCTGAATTCTCCTATGGGTCCATACATATGCGAACACTGCGGGGAGAATTCTCAGAGATGAAATTTGGGATTATGAGCAGGCAAAGGAGCGATAGCATTTCTTAGCAGCTCACCTTTTTTACCGGCATTGATGGTAGGAGCTAATTTCCAATGGATTTGCGCTGAAGGCTCGGCGAGGCGTGCACGCGTTTTAGTTGCCTCACTCGTTTCTCTTGGTGTTCCCCCTGTTTTCTTCTTTTTTTACAGTTCTTCATTTCTCCACTTTTCCAGATGAAATCTCTTTTTTGATTGCGAATCTACCTGGCATTCACCCACTTTCGTTTTTTTAGACCCCTCCGAGCCGCTTCCGTACAGAGCACGGCGCCATACAGCGACAGCCGATGAATTGCTGTATCCGGCTGAGAACGTTGAGCCGACGTCTCCTAAAGAACCAGAAACAACAAAGCCGGAATCAGCCCCGGAGGAGGAGAAGAAAGAGAAAAAACAACGAGTGTAAGTCTCGACGAAAAGGTTGCCCATTCACACTTTGTGGCATCTAAGAAGTTTTGAACCAAAATGAATCCGCACTTGTGAAATCTCATGTTGCATGCCGTTTTGTCCAACTTTGACGTGGGAGGAGGGGGCGGAGGAAGAATCGGTCGGTGGGCGAAGTATAGGCACAGTTTTTGAAAAAAAATGTTGAAATTTTAGGTAGATTATTTGATTGTGACTGACAGCTTCTTTCCAAATGGCTTTTGTGCTGTGCACCCTACCAATGCTTTGCTCTTTTCGATTTCCCCCTGCACTCCTTTTAAGTCGGCTTTCTGCTGAAGACAGAATTCATCTGATTCTCGCATTTTTTCCGTATTGCGGGTGTTTCCACAACGGGTCTCTAACCATCATGCGTAAAACCCGCTTCTTGGTCAAAAGCGGCGTTTTCCATGGTGTAGGGGTCATTTAGTAGCTTTAGCAAGGCGGAGAATGGGCATACAGTTTTTCATGGCTCAATTTACCACGGTCTCCAATTCACTAAGATTTTCCCTTTTCAATCTCTATTCGTTTTTGCTCGAACCCTTTGTCCGAGTGAAAATGAGCCCTGAGAGGGCAAAAGCAAGAATTGGGTCCCCCCCCCCACCTTGAGCGGCTTGCACAGCACCAAAGAGACACATCTACCTTTCTAGGCTACTGGGACGAGCGTGACTCCGGATTTGACCACCGCCTAGTGCGTAGGCGGTCCCACTACACGCCTTCACACTTGGGACCGATTGCATGCAAAAAAATCATTGCTCACACTGAAAGGCCGACGACGATGGAATTCGCTCATCAATCGCTATACCGGGGCTTTACAGGGAAGAGGGTTTGGCGCGGCGCCAGCTCGTCTTCTTCCAACTGTTGTCGCTTGCCCGCCGACAAATGGTGGTGGTCAGGCTGGCGCCGCGTAGTACCAAGCTCCCGAACCTACCTTAGCGTATGCAGCGAAAACGGCTGGCTATACATATTTTTTGATTTATTGAAGTTTTAGATGTTATGTCTTCGAAGCGCATGCATGCATTCACCAGTTATCAATGCTTCCCTAACATTGCGTATCGTGCTGTTAGTTGCTGATGTGTTTGGTGTTGTAGTAGCTGCGGTTAGCTAGTGTGTTTTGGGTCAGTGAGGCTTGCTTCGTTGGCTGTCTTCCACACCGTCAACGTCAAACATGCCACCATTGGCAACTACATCGACGGCATTCCGAAGGAATTCAAAATTCCGCAATACGATTGCAAATTTACCACCGAGACCATTGCGAGGTGTTCAACTGCCTTCGAGGCCGACGGCACTGAATGGCCATGGGTCTGGTCTTGTTGTTGTTGTTGTTTGTTGTTGTTTTATATGTCAATACAGCTTACCTATTAGCATTACAACATGTACGGCTTCTTCCTCTGACGTCCTTCAGGCCGTTTAAAGACAAACTGTCCATTCACCTTCAAAGACGGCTTTTTTCATGTGCGAGGTAGATCAGAACTGCAGTATTGCGCCATTCTTCGCTCAGAAGTGCACGGGCGGCGGAGATGGAAGACGACACGGCGCCATCCTCGTGTGCAGCTTTTGCGTCGATGCCAAGATTCCGGGGCGAAGAATGCACCAAGCGGTAGAGAACAATCAGAAGTAAGAGGGCACAGACAAGTAGCGCGTTTGGCTGGGGGCGTGCGGTTAGCTGTGCAGCAGCGCGGCCTGGATTAGGGAGACCGACACTCGTGCATCAGAACCGGCTAGGCCTCTTGAGCGGAGAAGTTAGCCACACTAACTGGCAGCCGCAGCACACCGTTCACCTCATCCGATGGCAGGGAGCTGATAACAGAGTGCGCCATTTTGGCCTTCAAAACGCCGCCCTGGACTTTTTGCTACGGGATTGCGATTTCGAGCCTTATTTAAACTGATCACTGCCCGCCCGTTATGAGTAACTCCCTTCTCGGGAGGGAGCTGCTTTATCGATATGAGGAGGCGAACGAAAAAAATATAGTGACGGAAATAGTAACTAGGCGTTTTTATTTTTTATGGGCGAGGGAAAAGTGAGCCAGAATAGAAAACAAAGCCTGCCAGTTAGTGGTCCTCCTGCAACAGCCTCAGCGTCTGCGAAACTACTACGAGGCATAGCAGGAGGAGCAGAGCAGCAGGCTCCTCAACCCCATTCGCGTTAGGTCTTCGTTGAAAGGGCAGTTGGCACCGATAGAATCCCCCAAGCACGAGTAGGAATTAATACGCCTGTCTGCGACGCGAATTCCGCCGACCCTTGGCTGCAGGCGCTGCATAATCCTTTCCAAGCGAGGTGCCCCCACTCAAGCCAAAACATTACGCGACCCACAGCCCGCCGATGCCGCCCGCCCACAAATGGACGACCGTTCCTGACGCTCTAATCGATTCATTTGCTAAGCAAATTATGAAGCGAAGGGATTGGTATGAAGCGGCCGTGATGCTGCATGGATATATGAGTACACATATGCAGCCATACCCAGCTCTGGGTAGCGGTTATTACAATGATGCCCACAAAAACTCGCGTACCAAAGGGCCCTTGATTTTCCTAACACATTGAGAACGGAGGCTCTTTCTTCGCAGGATTTTGACCGTTTCACTCCGTTCTTTCGCCATTTCCCCACTATATAGCGCCCTAGCATTTTAGGCCGAGCACCAAATCATCGTGCTAACTGCCTTTAACATTGAACTCAGACATATCTTGATATGGAAACGCGAGCTTATGGAGAAATATCTCAGCATACATCCATGTATTTTGCCAATTGCTCGGCGTAGGCCTTGTCAGCAGCCACAGGGCAATGAGCAAAGTTCCTTGTTTACCACACCACTCTACTCCTAGCCTTTGCAGACCATTCCAACCCACTCTGTGAGTATGGGAGGTTTAACCTCGGTGAAATACTTTTTGGGTCCTTTCCTCAGTGTGTGGTGGATCCTGCTTTTGCAGTTCCTCGGCAACTTCAGTTGAGGTCTGACCGTCTCCCTTGGCGATTTCCTTCTTTAGCCATTGTTTTTTTTTCGTAGATAGGGATCGCATTCTGTGGAGAATCCTCCATGTAGCGGTATTTTTTTTGATAAGATATTCTTGTGGTGAAGTAGATTTTCTTAACAAATATATTAATACTATTCTAATCTATCGATTAATATTGTGTGCTTTTGTCACGTAACTATGTTGTTGTGCTAGATGGTGGTTGTAGTTGTGTTTAGTAATCTGGGTGTAGCCGAATGCTTTCATCATCTCGCCTTCCGTCATTGGCTGAAGTTCCTGTGGGCGGTGAAGACGCGCCCATGTCGTCCGTCCGTGAACGGGCCGGCTCGGACCATTCAACTCGGACCACAAAGTCCGTATTTGCGCGTCTGATACCGTGGACAACCGAAGCCAGTCCTTCAACGCTTTTGAATCGGTCTGACTTACTATCTATGATGGTTGATTTTTCGTGGCTACTATTCTCATGGCTTCTCGCTGATGAGAGCATGGCCCCCACTAATCATCAGGAATGGTCAGCGGGCAGTACTGAGAACAATAGCCGCGTATCTAATTTTCTGTTTTTACTAATACAGTTAGTTACTTCCACTAGAAGCCTTTGAATAAAACAGCCACTATTTGGCTTCAATTACCTTTGGAGCTATTGCTGCTCATTAGATTCGCTCCCTTGGTTGCAAAATGCTTACTTCTCTCTAATGCGCTTAATTTCTTCCCTTTATCGGGTTATTCTGAAGAGATCCTTTTCGCCCTCGCATTTCCAGTAGACTCCCCGCTTCAGATTGTGCCTAAAATTGCATTTGTCAGGCAATTGATTTTTCAACGACGCAGTCCACGCTGATCTTATGGGCGGAGCGAGGAACTGATGTTCATTGTTCATTGGTGCGCTTCTTCTTCGGCTTGAAATGAAGATGCACCAATGGATAAATCGCACGGTTCTTCTTATTGTATATGCCCATATGATCACCATGGTCTGCACCTTTAAGTCCTCTTAAAATGTAATTCATAGTGATTATAGAAAGTGATGGTCATGAAATTTTGCACACGATTTCGTCTATTTTTACTGTTATTTCAGAAGGCAAGGTCGTATTGTTCCCGCACGACCAGGTACTGGTGGGCAGTATCGGGTAGTGACACGAACAGCTACTGTAGAAGGACATTCAAAAGCTGTCCTCTCAGTGGCTGCCACCGATGAACTTCTTCTCTCTGGATCTAAAGGTATGTATTCTCTTATAAAAGGGCGAAAAGTGTAATTTTCAAACCACGACTTATTATATAGGTTGGAAAGAAAGACCTGTCAGTGTTTTTTGATAGCCTACAGTTTTTGATCTTCGAAGCTCGAACATGACGTAACATGCTAAGGTTGTAGAACATTCTCGAAGCTTTTCCACAAGAGGTATATCAAGGCTCCTGCTCTTCCCTGTGTTTATTTATGATGTCAGTTTCACTGGAGCAGCTTCGAGTGATCATCTTCTATGAGTGGCGCCGCGGCACTGGAGCGACGCGCAGCCGGCACGCTAACATCATACACTGTGAACATTGGGGAGGACACCACCATCGTCAGCGACTGTTCCACCTGTTGGTTCGCTTCGCTTCGCCCGATATTAGAAGGAGAACGTGATGCTTTCGAAGACAAACCTCTCCTGGGACGCCCTCGGCGGCCGTAAGAAGATTCCGCCGTGTGCGCTCGACACCTTCAGAGAGCGATCGAGAGGGCCTACCACCGCGCAGTGATTGCGACACAAGTCTAGGTCGGTGTAGCCACTCTACAACAGCTCTAAATCGACCTTCAGGCCCTTGGCTACAGAAAAAGTCTCTCATTCGCGCTCGACACGCTTCACCATGCTTTCTAAACAGATGCTGCACCGCGGGCGTATGCCAGGGTGTCAGCATCTGCTCGATTCCCTCCCTCCATTTCGTACACCGTAATTCGGAAGGAGTTTCTGGAAGATATTGTGAGTTTGGTGAGATGTCACAAGCTTCGGCGTCCTCTATGATTCCAACTCAGTACGCGTAGCCATGTGCGCTCCCTCCTGAGGCGAGAAGGACCCGCTCTACGCACCCAGATACGAACCTGCACTCCAAGAAGGTCCTCCTCTGCTGCTTCTGGGATTCGAAGGGCATGCTGCACCACGAGCTGCTTCCGCAAGGGCATACGGTTACCGCTACCGTTTACGCCGCCCAACTCCAGAAACTCGCGCAAGCTCTTCGAGAAAAGCGGCCGAGACGAGCTTCGGTGCACCTCCTCCATGATAACGCCAGACCACATGTGGCTAAAGAGACCCACCGCCAAATTGAGGAACGCTAGGCTGGGCGGGAGACCGTTCCCCATCCACCATATTCTCCAGACCTAGCCCCCTCCGACTACTACTTGTTCCGCTCCCTCAAGGCTTTCCTAGGTAAGAAAACCTTCAGCGAATTTGATGGCATCAATTGAGAAGTTGCCTACTTCTTCGACTCGCAGCCTCCTCAGTTCTGGGAGAAGGGGATAGCTGAGTTGCCCATTAGGTGGAGCACTGTAGTGGCTAACAATGGCGATTATATTATTGATTAGTTTTTATTTCATGTTGAGTTAGAAAATAAAAAAGAAAAAAATCACAACAGTGACAGGACTTTCTTTCCAACCTATACTTATAAAACCCAGTAGGTTGAAAACACATTCCGCGATGAGCACATAGGCGGAGCCCAATATAGATTGTGCTTTCCTCATCAGTGGTCTCCTTCGCTGTAGTGTGGTCAAGAGGAGCTGTCTCCGTCCGTGCAGTCAGCGTGGACTGTGCCTGTAACAATCTGAAGCAGGGTCATTCACGCCTTTCCGCTGGGGAGAACAACGGTTGGCTGTCTCCGTCCATGTGATCAGTGTGGGCTTGCCTTTAATATTCTGAATCAGGACAGGATATTCCTTCAAGGGGAAAATCTTTGCAAAGTACGACATCCCTCTAAGTCTCCGCCCTCCCTTCCCCGTCCCCATTCCAACCCTTCTAAATTTTCCA
>MU964846.1:0-13599 GCA_036418165.1 Cooperia oncophora | reverse complement strand
CCCATACTCTACTAGAGACGTTGGCAAACGATCGTTATCTACAGGGGGGCCAAAAAAAAGTCACTTTGCTTCATTGACTTTCGAGGCGCTATAAGTTACACTTTATAAACTCTGATCGGACATTTCTACCACCATATTAAAGAGCATATTAAATACTATTATGACACTCCGCCACAGCCTTCTGGAGGAGCGCCATCGAGAGATTCTGGCACGCGACCGCGATGTGGTGCCTGAGATTCAGCGCGAGATGTCGATTTCTCCGCCACCGTAGACCACCCTATTGAACTCCGCCCGAACCGGGTAATTGAGGGGATTCAGGTCAGGTGACCTACTTGGATATTCCATCTTCTTTAGGTACTCAGCCCTTCCATTCCAGGTAGGCGAGAGTTTCTCCAACGCCCTTCGATTCCACGTGGTGGCACCCAATGCTGTAGCAGTACAAAGTTTCCAAGAAGGTACGGGCGACGACATGTGGAGAAGATATTCTTCTTGAGTTGATCGATGTAACCGCCAGCGCTCAGCTTCAGCCCGGGGTCACGAAGAAAATATTGGTCTTTCCATTCCAGGCGTCCGGTCCATACCATCAACCCGCGCCTTGGCGACTGCCGTGAAGATGATGTCCTAGACCGTAGCGACGTTGTCGGAGCTGCTCGATGTTGGAGGTCTTCCAGATTGAGAGTACTGGTCTCCAGGTAGCTACCCATGGGTGACTCCACACTAGAAGTTTCGCAGCTGTTTGGAGGTGACATGAATTCCAAAGGTCTTCTCCAGTCAGGCTGCGACTGGAGATGACTTCATATTTTGGTGTACATGAAGGTGATGGAGCCAGCTCCTGCTTATCGAGGAACATCTTGGGTATCTTCCGCCCTGGTACTCGTATCTAACGTCTTTCTCTCTGGGCCTGCGAACTTTGTCTGATAGGGAACTCCGTCGAAGTGACTTTTTTGGCACCCCTGTATACTTTTCCTGTCGGCCCTGATGTTGCCGAACGCTCGAGAGCGACGTGGACTTCTCGAGCGCTTCGGCTGAATGAAAAGTTCGGATGAGAAAAGTATGGTGAAAAGCTTTATCTCGCCCTTTCTAGTAACGAGTGGTACATTTTATGCAGGTATGCAGGATCTGTATGCAACTGCATTGCGCATTTCACGCACTACTTGACCGCGGGACAGTCCTCAAGACTGATGGTAATGATTTCTATGCAAATCTACTCCAACGCCGACGACAAGAGTACGATCAATTTAGCTCATTTTCAGATTGTCAGTAATTGAAGCGCAGCCCTCACCAATAGTGACGTCATATTTGACAGCTGACTAAGAAGGTCCTAGATTAATGGAGTATGCTCACAGATCTAACCATAAGATGAACCAGTTAAGACAGCTTTCCCCGCGATAAAGTGTCATGGATAGCTGCTTTTCAATTATGAAACAGTAGCTGATAAGTAATCTCCCAAAGAAGAAAACAAGCAAGAAGCGTCCTCCAGAACAACATAAACAAAATCGCTCCCTCACAGTCACACCTCCTGCGGTCTCTGTGCAACCCCTGGCTCACACAATATCCCTCTATCACATCTCGCAGTAGTGAAAATCATCCAATGCAAAGAAAATAATACAAAAACAACTAAATCACAGACGAAAAACTCTTAAAAAGAAAAAGAAACATTTAAAAGCTCGGCGTCCGAATTTAGGGTTACGGTAGCGTGCATATTTTAGTGTAGTGAAGTGCGTCGAGCTTTTGCACCACGAAAATTGGGTCGCTCGTGATTTTTACGCGTTTTATCTTGCGAGATGTGTTGGAGTTGACTGTATGTGCTCCTGATTAATAAAATGTAATAAAGGAGAGCAGAATCATTCATGGGCATGAGCGCTGTCAGCGAAAAGAACATGCAATTCCGATTAATGCCCGCCGCCCCAACAAAGAACAACTGAGCGGTTCTCGTCAGAGGGATCTAGCAAGTGGGGCGCGTCAACTGCGCACGTTACAACTAGAACTTAGCGGTTGTAGCTCGCGAATCCTCGCTATGGAGTTGCGAGAGTGGGATAGTCTCTAGCTTGGGGGCTGTACTACTTGCACAAGGAATGACGACCATGTACTACTTGGGCGCGGGGGCTGTCTTTAAGCTCAGCTGCAAATATGACGTCTTTATTGGGTTGCAGCAGACCATCAAGGACAAGAAACTCATGAAACAGTAAGGCTGCGTTCATACTTTGCGGTAGCGTGCACCAGCGTCTACCAGTGTCCACCTGGGTCTCGAGGACTTGGGAAATATAGGCATACATCTAGCGTCTACCAGCTTTGTGCCACGTGTGCCGCAGTTCTCCAGCGTGGGAGAAGAGGGAGACGCATGGCACGATAGGCGGATAGCAAACACGCTGAGAGTAGGGCGCGATAAGAGTGGCTACTTGATGTCTTCTAAACTTTCTACTCTCCTCGTTCAAATGCGCTAGAAGAGCCTAGTTACTCAGTCACACGGTGGCAGACGCTAGATCATGCATATCTACACTTCTCCATCGCTGCCGCCAGCAGACGCTCGCAACGCTGCCGGTAAACTATAATACCCTAATGCACTAGCTGGTGGCGCTGGATTCATCACCGGAGACCTGAGCCCAATCTGCTATCTTTAGCTTCAGAACTTCGATTTACTGGGGTTGGCGGTGTGTGCGTACACGATCAATGTACGTCCCGAACTTCGTGCAAGCGATGAAAATGAGCTTATCTTGAGACTGATTATATGATATTGGGATTGATGATGACTTATATGAGATCAGAAAGGGTAGATAGGCGGGAGGAAGCTGGCCAGATAACGAGCCGCTCGTCCCACCACTTCTCGCCAGCGGACCTTCATGATGATATGCCTTTGTTGCGATGAATGACAAATTCCCTTCCACAAAGTTTCATAGGATCACGAAACTTCCTTGTGAAACATCCCCTAATCAGGCAAAACCGCAGAACTGAGCCTAATTCTCTCGACGGAAACAAGCCGCGAACACAACGCACTGCCCACCTCGCATTCAGAACAACACATGCCATCGCACTATCGCCACTGCATAACAAGTAGCTTTGATACGAAATAGTAAAGGGTTGAAGTTCCAGAAAGGATAAAGCTATCTTTGCGCTAGCCAAGGCACTACGAATTACGAATTACAACCACCAATTTGGTCGATTGTCTTGCCCTTTGATCATGTAACGAAGTCATCATTATTAGACGCGAGGAACATGAGGACATCGTCCCTATAGTGCAGATTCCAGAAAATAAGCTCCCTAGATTCAATCAAGGGTGGAGCCATACGCTCTGCAATGGTCAAGAAATCACAGGGTCGGGGGGGGCGGCATAAAAGTCACTTCGAACGCAGTCCAATCAGCTAGGTTTTTCGCAGCCAGACAGAGGGCGTAGATACGCAAGATACCAGGCGCGAAGATACCCAAGTGTTCTCGACTAAACAGATGCTGCGCTCCAACCTTATCCAGCCGTTCATGTACACCAGAATATGAAGTCATCTCCAGTCGCAGCCTGACTGGAAAAGACCTTTGAAATTCATGTCACCTCAACAGCTGCGAACTTCTAGTGTGGAGTATGGAGTCACCCATGGATAGCTACCTGGAGACCAGTACTCTCAATCTGGAAGACCTCCATCATCGAAGCAGCTCCGACAACGTCGCCACGGTCTAGGACATCATCATCATCACCACAGCCATCAAGGCGCCGGTTGATGGTATGGACCGGGAGTACCTGGAATGGTAAGACCGATACTTTCTTCGTGAAGCCTGGACTGAAGGTGAGCGCTGGCGCTTACATCGAGCAACTTGAGAAAAATATCCTTCTCCACATGTCGTCTACCTTCTTGGAAACTTTGTACTGCTACAGGATTGGGTGACACCACATGGAATCAAAGGGCGTTGGGAAAACTCTTGCCTACTTGGAATGGAAGGGCGTTGAGTACTGAAGAAGATGGAAGTATCTAAGGCAGCGTCACCTGAACTCAACCGCCTCAATTACATGCGTTCGGGCGCGTTCAAAAGGGTGCGTCTACCGTGCGAGAAATCAACGATCTCGCAACTCAGTACCCACTCACGGTTCGCGTGGCAGATGTCCCTATGGTCCTCCAGGAAGCTGTGCAGAGTATCATGATACTATTTTGATATTGCCTGCTTGTGAATAGTCTTGTAGAAATGTCGATCAATGTGTACATGATAGGAGGTGTACTATATAGCTCCTGAAAGTCAAAGGATAGAAAAGTGTTATTTTGCCCCCCTGTGTGGAGTAAAGCCTGGGGTCGTGGACATCATCGGGCACAGGTGGTGGTGAGTTATAAAAATCAAATGTTGCTGCCAATGATAAATGAGAGACCACTAGCGATTCCGCCCGGTGGTGCAGGAAAGGGGGGGGATTTTGGCACATTATGCTAAGTTTCATGTTGAAAATTAACAGGGCTTTTTTTGGTAGACTGTAAACTCATTGTGATGTTGCGAAGTTGATGCAGTGTAAACCAATTAATCACTTCACAAAGTGGCCTGCACCCTCTTTGCTGGACACCATTTGATGTCCCTAAGTAGCCGAAGAGTAGTCGACTTCTCAATCAGTCAACTACGAACACCTATAACAAGTAAGGCGACCTCCGCACTCTCGCCTTTCGGCTCTTCGACACAGCGGTGACTTGGTTGCGAAAGACCTGCAAGGTACGAAACCAGTAACAGCTGGTTCGCCGATTAGTCTAAGGCAAGTGGCACGATTAATTCTTAAGAAATGTAGGATTAATACGCCAGCAAGTCAGAATTCGGCGCCTGTGACAGCGGGGCACTGCGTTGGCTCTTTTCAAGCAATGTGACCCATCATATCACCCTTGCAAGGTGCAGTATACCGACCTCGAGGACGTCCAGCGCCCGGCCCACTCAGCAAATGTTCAGAGCGTTGCCTGATGCTCGATCAACTTTATTGTCAAGTACACTATGCAAACGAAAGAGGATTCGCATATTGAAGCACTGAGGTGCTACAACGGACATATGAGTACAGTCGTGATCCCTTCGACTGGCCAATCCGTACTGCTTACCTGTCACCTCAGACGCGGGATGCGGCGGCCCCCCCGTCCTTTGAGTGAGTTACGCATAGTACGGATGGCAGTCTGTAGGCGATCACGACTTTACTCATATGTCCGAGTAGGAGTGGCGATCGATGCTGCATGATCAGCTGATTTCAGCGATTAATTTTTCTATTTTGCCTGTTATTCTGCTAACTAGAAAAAGTGAGTTCATAGGTACTTTTAACAACATCTCAGTTTGAGGGTTATTATGTATATTTTTGCTTTTCAGTCGCTACTTGTGCACTGCAGTGACTGTGTTTTACCCCACTTTTTGATTTGTTTGCGTTTTGTTTGTGCTTTGAATGTTGGACTGTTCTCCATGGCAGTGTCGTTATGTGTCCTCATTAGTACAAAAAAACCTAAACAAAATCAAAAAGTGGGTAAAAACACCGTCACTGCAGTCAAATAGCGACTGAAAGCAAAATATACAATAAAACCTCAAATTAGAGTAAATAATATGAACTCACTTTTCCTTCTAGTTAGCAGAATAACAGGCAAAATAGAAAATTAATCGCTGAAATCAGCTGATCATGCAGCATCGATCGCCACTCCTACTGCAGCCGCCGTCGCGTCCCAGTGAAGTACGCAATTACGGATGGCCAGTCTGAGGGATCACGACTGTACATGCAGTCGTATAGCGTAGCGGTTATGGCACAAAGCCTAACGAACTTGTGGCAACTGATTTCTTAGTCGTGTGCAATAAAGGACCTGTTTCGCAGGTTTCGCCGTTTCACTTCGTTTACGCCATTTTTTCCACTATATGACACCACTGCTATAATTAAAGGACCAAGCCATGAATTATCGCGCCTCAGCCTTTCGAAAACAGAGGGATCAAGATTATTTCAAGATTGTCCTGCCAAGGCCGGAAATGAGGAGGCCGGTAAAAAAATCTTGACAACAACTTATTTAAGAGGAAGAGTAAAGTTTCTGCCCGTTCGGCGGTCCGGTTGCATATTATGTAGCTTAGAGATACTGGCCTCTCTGAATGTGATACGACCTTAATCATGGTGTCAGCCCATATCTAAAGTCAAGGGTTTTACGCTCCTAGGCAAGTAGGTACCGTTTCACTAGGGCTGACAGCTCAGTTAGCCCGAGCCGGTCCGTGGTTTGGTCTCCATTTGCTTTCGTGCTCGTGGTAAGCAGACCACTTGCCGCTACACCACCTCCACTGTTCAATTAGAAGAAAAAAGAAAAGTTTGTTGAAGATTAAAAAATGTTAGGTCCCAAAGTTCCGCATATTTATTTCGTCGAACACGTCATCTTTGCTTGTTCTTGAAATTTCAAGGGTAGAAGTCATTGAATTTAATTTTTATTTATTCATTCGTTTATTGAGCGTTGCATGCATGCAGCAGCAGTGCTCGATAATACAAGCCGTTAGAGTATTCTCGTAGTTTAGCAGTGACGAAGGGATTTTGAATCACTTCAATCGAGCTTAACAACCCATTCCTGTGGATTATGGATAAAATTTTGTATGATTCTCCCCTATGCTAGTTGCTAGTATCCTTGGTGAAAGAAGACCGGAATGACTGATGCGCACGGTACAGCATCGTGATGTGTGACATGGTAGTGTAGCACGACTCACGACTCCGAAAAAGGGTGTCATAATATCCCCCTAAGTTGAGGCGTCTCAGTTTAACCGGTCCCCCCCCACATTCCCCAACACCTACCCCAGATTCCCCACATTTTCAGCGCCCAGTTTTCACCTCAAAAATTTCGTCGGGGCGGGGGGACATAACCAGTGTGAGGCGGAGAGATTTTGACATTTATTGTCCCCAACATCCTACCACTTTTTCCGAAGGGGACGAATTTTCCTACTTTTACGCAAATATTTTGTTGTCGAGGGGGAAGCAATTTTTCTCCAGACGGAGCAACTTTCTCGCGAAGGCACATACGACCCCCCCCCTCTCCCAAGAACGACCAACTACGACCCCCCCCCATCCCGGGCCGAAAGGTACGACCCCTCTCTGTGTTTCACCCAATGATGATGTGCCCTGATGATGCGACAATGTTGAGAAAATGATTACTGATTAAAAAATTGAGAAAATAGAAAAGAAAATAGAAAAAATTGAAAGAAAGTTGAGCAAATGGAGCAGTGATCATTTTCTTGTTTCCGCAACCCATGAAAAAAAGGTTTGTGGAAAGCCATTTCTCTGACGAAGAAGAGCTGAAGGCGACAATTAGCGCACATTTTGGGGACAAGGAGGAAAAATATTTTTGAGAGGGTATTAAAAAGTTAGTTACTCCAGCAAACAACACACATTGAACACCGCTCGGAATAGCAGGTGGAAAAAGTGTCGCAGATCAACGAGAGAAATAGAAAGCGAAGATATATCGTAGGATTTAATATTTCACGGATGAAAGCCCCCTAATAGAAAGCAACTTATCTATTATTCACGGCTGTTTTTCTAATCTCTTGCCCTTTCACAGAGGATTCAACTTGATGAAGATAATTATCCATGTGCAACGATACGTCATTTGAAGAAGATAAAATGATGTGAATAAAATATCGAATGACGGTTTAAATGCTTGGCAACTGTGGGGTGGGAGCAGTTCAGCTCGGAAATTTCGTGCAATACACAAAATATGCAGGATGATTCGATTCCGCCAGCGCCTTTCGTTTGTCTCGTGTGAAAATTCGATTTCCGAACCAAAACGGCGGTGCAGCCGTGTGGTGTCTCCTCCGTCCGTTTTGCCAACCTGGTAGATAAATTGACGTAGTGGAGAAGAGAGGGAGAAGGAGGATTAGAGAAAAGAAACGGATGAAAAGAGATAATAAAGCATAATCATATAGTTAAGGCGCTTTCATGGAGCATTGCGACGGAATGAGAAAGTCTCCGAAAGATTTTTGAGAGGGACAATGGGATGTAGAGTGCAGCCGGCAATCCTCCAGAGCTCAATCGGTTGCCAGCTCTTCAGACGAAAAATAGGCTTTAGAAAAGCTGAAAGCTCCGAGTTCTCTTCTCTTCTATTGACAAACTGGACTAGTGCCTAAGTTATAGCTGGCGGCTTAAACGATATCACTGAGCAGCTTTCTCAGAAGTTTTCAAGGCATGAACATCGGTTTTAATGCTGGTGAATGGCATCATTATTCCTTATTAAGGACCTCTATTCGATTTGCAGGGTTGTCTGTCTAGGGAAAAAATTGGCATCGTTTGGTTTTTCTTAGTGCTTCTCGATTATCTGCGGAAATTATCTGTTATGGTTTACAAAAATGTATTTACTCGAACAGCCTTTGATCCCTTCCTCTCTTCGTTAAAGATCTCTAACAGCCCGTTTTTACAACAAAACTGTGCCTTCAATATAAGAGGAAGCGAGAACGTTACAAGAAGTGGCATAAAAACTAAAAGCGCAATTCGACTTGGCGTAGACCTAATCGTACTCGGCTGAAGACACACAGGTCACCTTGTAAAAACCTGTAACTTCCAGTGACCAAGATGATTTCACGGAGACCAGCCTGCTAAACTCATAGGGGGAGAGTCTGGTAAATAGCCACATGAAAACAGGAAAAGTCGCGAGACAATACGACCCCTCCCAACAATACGACCCCCCCTTTACAACGTCCGTGAAGCGAGAAAAATCAACTATCAAAATAAATTTTTCCCCAGCCCAAATACGACCCGTGTTATTCCCGTGTCATCTAGCTGGTGGGGGGGGGCTTCATTCTGGCTTTTCAAAGTTTTCTTGTGTCAAAAAATGGTTAATCCGTGCTGCTGCAGCGGACAGACATCACCGGTGAGACTCCTAACTAGTGGGGATCTATTTGGCGTTGAGGTGGGGCGGTGTTGGAAAGTCCCCCCCCCCATAATGAGAAGATGTGCTCAACACCAGGGTTCCGAGACCACAAAAAATCAAAGTGATCAACAGTTTTGAAAAAAATTATTGGCAAATTGTGTAAGTATTGATGAGCTGGACAGTACAACAAAGCAAGTCTGTGGTAGTTATGGGCCTTTCTGATCCTACGTCTCGTCACGCTGCCCGGCGATGACAAACATGATGTGGGGAGTTAGACATTCCTACTAAATTGTATAGCTTAATGCATGGCGCACGCTGAGATGAAGCTGATGGCCCTACGCCTCCTATTGCCTGGTTCCACAAGAAATCTGTTCTGGATGCACTCTTCAGTGTTTAAATACGCCCTTTTCAAATGGTACTTAGGGAACGGGCTTTTCGCGTTGCTTGGAGTTTTCCCCAATAAATCCCCAACGCATTTATCTCACAAACCCGTGGACGTCAGAAAGATGTTCAATGGTCTATGGAAGAAAAAAAATATCAATTTCTTCTAGGCGGTGTAAATTCTTCTTTCTGTTTTGCAAAACAGTTGCGTGGGAGAAATTTGCCATTATTGCAAACTGAAAATATCTCGCGCATTTTTCAATATTGAAAATCTCCAGCGCTGGATATCTCCAAATTAGACAACTTTCTTGAACATTTCAGTATTTTCTTCCTCAGGCTCTCCAAAGGGAAGCTGTTTCACTTGAGGGGTTCGGCATTGCGCCTCCAACGCATCGTAAGAAAGAGGACGTAACACCAGTCAGTGCAACGGTAAACGGCGAAAATCGCATTCAGCATCCGGCTTTGTGCAGAGCGGCGGTCGCGGCGCGGTTTCGGCACTAGGGCATCATGGTCACTATCGTCACCAGCGAGTAACATCTTAAGTTGACTACTATGAACTCAACATGGGATACTCACAAAAGCATCGAATCTTGTATAATAATGTTGATGATGTGGCGTTTCCCACAAAATTTCCGTTGAATTATAGGTAAAGTCCTGTAAGGAGGAACAAACGCCTTCTCATCATGTTTAGGCACCTCGCCCATCAAAGTGGGGACATTTCCTTTAAAGTCTACCTGCTTCCTTAACTTAAAGCAATCTGCGCTCGAAACGGCTTCTTCAAGATCTGCAGGAAGCAGTTGGAAACAGCCTCTGTACACTTCATCATTGTCGCAGCAATTCAAGCAATTTGGCACGTTCATTTTGCGGGTCCTGCAGTTACATCCACGTGGAGGTAACTTTGTCGGGTGATAGTATACAGTGCCGCCTTTTAGCCAATCGCGAGCAGCATGGGGCACATTTATAAGCAACGCTTCTGACAAAGTACTCTAGCTGGGGAAACGGTTGCAGGAGGTGTACTCTTTGATTTATGCCTTCAACTTTCAACGGGTTGGTTCAGATAATTCCCGGTTGACTCAGTGGAGCCGTTCTGGTGAAGCATTTTGGCCAGCTTTTGGATTTGACCTCATCAAGTTGGTTGAGTTATGGTGAACTTCCACATTCCTTACAGTGATTGACATCTGAAAAAATGATTACACACACTGGGATGAAAAGGGTTCACTCCGCCTTTGAATGGGTGATCTCAATGAAGTGTACATTATAATAGCCAGCAAGCCATTTAAGCATTTCGAATTGAAACATTTATTGCCTCTAAAATTCGTCAGGTGCCCGATATTCCTATTGTGCAAATAGTGGTCGCCTCATTTCCGATTAAGCAAAATACGAGCGCTTCCTTCCGATTGTGCAAAATACGAGCGCTTCCTTCCGATTGTGCAAAATACGAGCGCTTTCATACTTCGTGGTTGGTGCGATCGTATGAGCGCGCGCTTCCTCTTCAGGGTAATCGCGCCGGGACCGCGGGGGTGCTCTGGCGTTGCATTGTGCGTATACCTTACGTACGTAAAGTCAGACCAAATGACTGCGGCGCTGCCTACTTGAACTTTTTACCCCGCGCGCGGAGTTTGAATCACAGGGCGTATGTGGCAACAGAATCGTAATTCACGGCACTGGTGGGAGCCGCGTGTGACGTCGCGCCCGCAGATGACGGTCCCAGCTCGCAGATAGCGGCAACAAGCAATTTCAATCGCAAGATATTCAGATGTCGCTGATGACGGGGTATACATGAACTCCGGTGCCGTTCCACCTGATAGCGTTAACGAGAAGACGCCTGCCTCCGATGCCACGGTCGTGCGCGGCGGAGCGGCAGATCACGATTCTCTTGCCCGTCTCCCGAACACCAGAATATGTGGGTTGGAGCGCAACATCCTGTGCAGTGTAGATCCACAGACACACACTTTATACCAGTGGTCCTGAAAGAGTGTCTACAAAGTGTTGAGAACACCCAAATAGCTTAGTTGACAGAGCCTGTTAGAAATAGCAAATAATAGACATAAAATCTCGTGCATTTTTGATCCGTTTTCAGTCTGGCCTATGGCTTTCCATGGAAGTCAAAGGCACACGTATTAGAACACCGAACTGTTTCATTGAACAATAAGCCAAACTCCTGTAGATGAAGGGAAAGTTTGCTGAATCCCGTCTTGTGAAAGTAAGAAGTATTTCGGGTTTGTTTTGTACAGAGTTTCTTCAGTCGGATGGCTTTAAGAAGCCAAAAGGCGAAATTCTTAAGCTCAGGATAGCATAGGTTTCCGTCCACCTATGTTACGGAAAGCCATCAGAAAGGCGAAAAACAGCAAAATAGAAAGAGCAAGTAGAATAAAAGGTAGGTAGGTACGTAGAAAGGGTTAGTGGTTCGAGCCTCCTTTCAGAGTTGAGGGGGGGGGAAGCGTACGGATCTGACAGAAGCATCCTACGCGTGATGTGCTCTGGACGGAATTTTTCGGGAGTTCGACGTAGGGGGTCATTTCCAGCAAGAAATTAGGGTAGATATGTTTATTTCTTTTCCAGGTCTACCTAGAACAATTCTCCCATAATATCAGCAGCTGCTAATAAACAATATATAGACATTTGCGAGGGCTACCTGAATAACTCAAAAGGCAGTGGGCACGATAATTCAGTTCTGAGCCGAAAATGAAAGTACACGCGTTTCATAATCCTGCAGTGAAGCGAAAACGGGAGGAAAGGGCCAAAAACGCTCGAAATAGGATTTTTATAAACCGTTTAAACCATGATATGGGAAAGCATAAGGCTGATATTTCGCTTGTTAACGAACAATGCGGAAAAAACAGGGAGGTTGCGGCGTCGCCCAAGAAAACTTCTAATCTACTACTATAGAATCGCTGAAGTTTGTCCTGTTGAGTGTGTGTGTGTGTGCTGAATGTGATGTGTGTCTGTATTGTGTGTTTGACCGGAAATTCATAACTTCCTTCAAAACAGCGACAGTGCGCTCAAATCGATAAGTGATGTAGGGGGCCGGGCAGGAACATTGTTGGTGGTTGGCAGGAAGTGATAACAGTTGATAAGATACCATAAGGAGCCTTAGAAGGAGTGGGTTGCCTAATTCATAACACATGCCAGAGCAACGACCGAACGTTGGATCCAAGATGTGAGATAGGGGGCAGGATGGGAACATCATTGGAGGGTAGCAGGAAGTGATAGCAGCTGATAAGATACTACAAGGAGCCTTAGAGGAGTGGGTTGTCTAAATCATAACACCGGGCAGAGCAACGACCGGACGTTGGATACAAGTAGTAGGATAAGGGGCAGGATGGGAACACTATTGGTAGGTGGCAGGGAGTGATAACGGTTGATAAGATACCATAAGCAGCCTTAAAATGAGTGGGTTGATTCATAACACCTGCCAGAGCAACGACCGAACGTTGGATCCAAGAAGTGAGATAGGGGGCAGGATGGGAACATCATTGGTGGGTAGCAGGAAGTGATAGCAGCTGATAAGATACCATAAGGAGCCTTAGAAGGAGTGGGTTACCTAATTCATGGCGCGGGCCGCAGCAACGACGAGACGTTGGTTCCAAGGAGTAAGATAGGGGGCAGGATGGGACATCATTGGTGGGTGGCAGGCAGTGATAACAGCTGATAAGATACCTTGAGGAGCTTCAGAAGGGGAGGGTGACCTTAATAACAACGTCAGCCCCAGCAACAACGGGACGTCGGTTCCAAGAAGTACGACGGGGGAGGGCAGGATGGGAACATTAGGAAGCCACAAAATTCAATGCACGAGTTGTAGCACACTGGGGAACTTCTTCCAGTAAGCAATTCAGAGGTGGTTAGGGTACATTGGTGGTGGGATATAAGTTGTGATATAGTGTACGGCAAGGGTCAGTATCCGTTCCACCTTTACTCCGCTTGCGACTGATGTTGATCACCGTGGCCCTTGGAATCAATGGGCAAAAGCTCAGTGTTTCTATCCTTTAGCGTTATAGTAGACCGCTAAACTTCCGAGTTTCGACAAAAAGTAAAAGCTCAAAGTTGTTCGCCAGTGGGGAATGATAAGGGCCACCAACAGGCGGATATGTGAAAACTGCTCAACGGAAGTGTTATGATGTAAGCACATTTCACTATGATTTCGATATTGTTACCTTTCAACCGCTAAGCCGTTCTATCGCCAACGAATGATGAGTGTTTATAGAAATCTGATAAACACATTGGCAATCGCTCATTAAAGAGGAGAAATATGGAAATATCATGAAATGGGCCGAATTGTGAAACATAGGAATTAGGCCAAGTGTTAGGGGTCAACACAGAAATCCTTTCATAGATCAGTACCACAGACTGAACCATTCGCGCAGTAGTGCGCGTCAGCCAAACTGGTTTATTAATAATGGCTAACGTTTCG
>MU964844.1:0-11599 GCA_036418165.1 Cooperia oncophora | reverse complement strand
CTCCATACATTTCGGAAAAGGTTGAGGCTAGAAGTCTCAGCAAGGGAATCTCAATAGGACGCTTTGGAACTAATTTCAAGAATTTCAAAGTTGGCAACCTTCACCTGGTAGCCTGCTGTCGCACAGCTTAACATTGATTTACAGTCTCTACAGGAGGTAGCGGCAGTGATCGGTGGGAACCAGCACATTGCCCACCCCAAGTCGAAATGCACCCTTTATCCTACTAGATTCAGGAGGATCGTTCAATTTGAGCTCACTTCTACATGAGCAGGATGGCATAACTGGTTACTAGAGTTGGACACGTGAAAGGCTAAGATCAGCTCTTTCTAACGATGTTTCACTAAGCAGGCTAGTTTCGTAGCGGATAATCAGATGATCCTGACCCGATATGAACTCAAATGTGAGGCATTTGCAGGACATGGGACCCGATGCAGGAACAGCCTGCGATGTCTGAATCTTTAGGCTTCAAAATGCTTGGATTATCCAGCAAGCTTGCGATGCTTTCTTTAGAATCATCCAAACTTCCTTTCTCGTTTCGTCGTTCTTCAGCTATCCAAGCTGCTGCCTGAACTCATCCTGATTGTGCATGTCTCATGTTTTCCTGGCAGTATGCAGCCTGCCCTTCACGTTTATCATATTCTAGTGAGTCCTGCTTAAGTCATAACTTTCTTCGCGGTCGCAACTACTGCACACTTTACAGTAGCGAGGTTTCGTTCTGACCTCCTCGAAGTTCGGCAGTACGAGCGCTCACTGTTGGGCCTTCTACTTGTGACCCTTCCAGCTGTTCACAAATGGGGGACACATCAACGGACTTGCCATTCTTATGTAGAGCTTCTCAATTCATCCTGATATTTCGCTCGGGCATTGCAGTTTGCCGGTAACCAGGGAGCTTTTGTTGCTGAGTGGCACTTCTATTTGTTAACGGTGACAGGATCTCTTTTAAGTCTCCCTCCTCTCTGTGCTCTCATGCAAAGAGATAAATAGCTTGAAATTGCCTTCATCAAAGGACGGTTGTCGGTCCTCTACACTTGGTCCCACCGCGCACCATATAAACTGTTCAACGCGGGAAAACCACGTTAGAATCACATTGATGCTATTTTTTTGGTGCAAAAGCTCTACCGCACTTTTGTTGTTTTTCATATTCTTTTCTTTGCATGGGTGATTTTTACTACTGGGAGATGCGCGATAAGCGATTTGTGAGCCAGGGGTTGCACAGAGACCGCAGGGCGGTGTGACTGTCAGGGAGCGATTTTGTTTATGGTGTTCTTGAGGACTCTTCTTGCTTTTTTCTTCTTTGGGAATTACTTATCAGCTACTGGTTCATAATTGAACAGCAACTATCCATGACACTTAATCGCGGGAACTGTCTTTAACATATGCTAATCATTATTCGTATAGTCTCACTTATCTGTGGTTCTGTTCTGTAGCTGCCTATTCCATTAAAACAACGATCATGTAGGAAAGCGCCACATCTTTCTTTGAATCCTAATATTTATGTATTCACTGGAAAAGGAGCTATATCAAACTACCGAGTCACTTCGTAAAAACCTGGAAATCAGAGGACCATCAACGGTTATCTCGACAGGGTAAGTAAGATCATCGCCGCTTGTAGTGTCACACTTTCATGTCACTAGAAAAAAAATGGAGCATCTCTAAACGAAAGGCGCAGAGCCAGGCACTGCTGCACTCACAGGCGCGGTCGTAGTTCGATCCCACTAAGCAGGCCTTTTTTGTCAAACGCCCACATAAAAATAACACAAGCATGATGTGGATAAAACAGGTAATACGACTGCTGGTCTTTACAAACGTGGAAAAGCTTTTCCAGGTTTTGATCCAGCAACCGGTAGAAATCAACCTAGAACGCATTCTACGATTCGTGGGGTTTATCAACGGTCTGACCATTTTCGTTTTTGGGGTATGCACGTCGCAGGGTTCAGGCTGTTCGCGTATCCGCGTAATTCTTTCAACTGCACGTGAATTGCTACAGCGTCCCTTCAGGTTTCCCTCTCGACTGATATTTCGTTGGGACAAATTTTCGAACTTCACGGTATATAAAGATAGACCTCAATGGCCCATTAACGTTTCCGCGAGACGCGGGCGACCGGGCGCTTCACTTGACTCGCATTATCTCTAGCGGGTTTTCCGTGACACATGAAACATCCTTGGGAATGAGACAGTCGTTTTATTCGGAAGAAATAACGCAATCAACAGTTATGAAATTCTGCTGCTGCCATACTTCAAAGAAAGATTCTGAAGAACTTTCTACTTCCTTGGAGCTCAAAAGTTCCTCAAAGAGAGACGCTTCTCTATCGACAGTGTTAATCATTGGATAGAACCTATTCTCGAATCGCAAGAAAACGCGCCCCAAAACAACCTCCTTGCGGCTTTGGTCCTGCCCAGACTCCCTTCAATTAATACCTAGGCCGTTTTCCAGCTGATTGCGGCTGTTCTTGTTGCGTTTATTTGTTTGTTTTGTTTTTTGTTTTTTTAATGAATATTTTCTCCCTTGGGCAATGCGTTTAATCCGTGATCATCGGAGGATGTTCTTTGCGTTTGGCCCTTCCTGCCTTCTCCGATTCGCTGCTTTTTCATCGATACATTACGTTGTACTGTCCGCAGTTTGTCTTTTCTTCAAAGTTAGTCAGCTCGAATGCTACCTTGCGTAGTGTTAAGTTTTCAAGCAATGTGAAATGCTACCGCTTGGTAGTGTGAGTCGGCGACGGGGGGTGGGAGGTCGCACACTCGCTACCTCACATCCTCGTATTTATTGCGTTGACAGGTATTCCTCCGAACTTTGGCTGGAATCACTTTATGCCTTTACAATTATAGCCGCCATATAGGTAATGCCTATCAAAGTCGGAAAAAAACAAACAATAGAAAAGAGGGGGGCGTCGAAGACTGAACATCCAAAAGGGTAGGCGGTTGTACAGCGCTCGACAAAACCCAAGCTATACCGTGCTCTAGCTCAACAAGCTTGCGATAAGCTGTAGACGCACCAATCGCAGAAATTTTTTTAATGGCGCTACGACGCTGTCGCTTTGCACGGGCATCACTAGATTTCTAGAATCAACATTGATGATCTCTCTCACAGGAGGGGGGCGGGGGCAAAAAGTCACTTTCCTTCTTGATCGGACAATTTTTTACACCATTATGTAGAGCATATCAAAATACTACCACGACACTCACACTTCTGCGACGAGCCCCATCGCGAGTTCTTGGCAGCGCGATGTGGGTGTGTCTGAGATCAGCGAGTAGTCGATTTCTCGCGCCGACCGTAGACCACGCCTTGAAATCTCCCGATGCTGGGTAATTGAGGGGGTTCAGGTCACATGACCTACTTGGATATTCCACCTTCTTCAGGTATTCAGCCCCCTTCCATCCCAAGTAGGCGAGAGTTTCTCCAATGCCTTCGATTCCATGTGGTGGCACCCAATGCTGTAGCAGTACAAAGTTTCCAAGAAGGTACGGGCGACGACATGTGAGGAGGATATTCTTCACGAGTTGCTCAATGTAACCGCCAGCGCTCACCTTATGTCCGGGGTCCACGAAGAAAATATTGGTCTTCCCATTCCAGGTACGTCCGGTCCATACCATCAACCCGCGCCTTGACGACTGTGGTGAAGATGATGTCCTAGACCGTGGCGACGTTGTCGGAGCTGTCTGGACTGTTGGAGGTCATCCAGATCGAGAGTACTGGTCTCCAGGTAGCTATCCATGGGTGACTCCATACTAGAAGTTTCGCAGCTGTTTGGAGGTGACATGAATTCCAAAGGTCTTCTCCAGTCAGGCTGCACGATCGGAGATGGCTTTTATGTTTTGCGTGTTTTGTTGTCATAAGTTCTTAGCCGTGTTTGATACTTCCGTATTTCTCCATGGATGTTGATATATCGTCATCACGTGTGCGAGACGTGGGCTCTATACTCTTTTATCACACTAGCTATCACTCACCCATCTTGTTTGCAGGCCACAATGTCGCACAAGATTACACTGCTGACGGAATGTACCTTGCGCCACTGCCTTTTGGTTTTGCTTCTATCTCCAAAGAAGCTTCACCTTGCTAACTCGATTGATTACGGAGTGGGTCCTCTACGGATAACCCTGTTGAAGCGAGCAGGCAGCGGGTTGACAAAGAGAAGAGCCAGAACCACCCAAAGCCGACCTTACCCGAAAGGTTCTCCTGTCCTATTGGTCAGGAGAAACATGGTAGTACTGGAGAGCTGCTGGAGAAGGAGGTGTGTGTGTGGGCTTCCATAGGTTAACCAGCTGGGCAAATTGAAATAGTCGTCGCTACTCAGTGGATCGGAATGCGGAATCTACTCTCCACATGACAGCGCCCGCACCTCGAACCCGCAAGGCGACCCAAGGCGGAGATGCCGAGGGTACGGAACTAGCGTGTGGTCGCCCAAGCCCCCCCCCCCCTACATTGCCTGACATGAGTGTTGTTGGTTCTGAATACTGGCTTCAGCACCTCGTCAGCGCTCTTCTGGGACGGAAAAAAGTTAAAACAAGGATCAGTCCAGAAAGGCACTCGATGTCGACGAGGTGGGTGGGCAGACAATGTGAATATTTAAACTTTATTTATTGATCAGTCAAAAGAACATTGTGGAAAAGGTTACACAAAACTTCTATTGCAGATTAGTATCGTGGTGGCACGAGGTCGGTGTGACCTACCGGACCAATCGAATTCCCGATTCTGGACCCGACGCGCACTATATAAGGGGGGCCGCCAACACACCACCGCATTTTCTACACATTTCGAGTTTTGGTTTCTACTAATCCTCTACTGTTTCTTTTCCCTAATCTCTGTTACTCCTCTCTCCTATAATCTCTGTTACTAACCCGGTTTTCTTTTTGACATTCGTTTAATTACCCAAGTTTGAGGTCCTTTGCCTGATCGATAACTACAGAAAGTTATTATTATCCGTGGCGAGTATCTATCATTGACTAACACGTCACCTCGACGACTTCTTCAAGTCCATGCCCCCGTCATTCTGGAAGGAAGGAATCGACAAGCTGCCCGAGCGCTGGCGTCGAGCAGTGGAGGTGATATTGCTCCTAATCTTCAGGTTGGTTCGCTATTGAGATATTTACGAAAAAGTCGGGGGCTACCAACTTATGCACCAACCTAATACATAAAAGTGATGGGCGAGAGCCAGCTCCTGCTTATAGAGGAACACCTTGGGTATCTTCCGCCCTGGTACTCGTATCCACGTCCTCTGTCTGGGCAGCGAAAACTTTGCTGATATGTGAGTCGGTCGAAGTGACTTCTTGCCCCCCCCACCTGTATTTTCATTCCTTATTACCTCCTTTTTGAGGCAGGTGCGCGCGGCCTGATTAACAGAAATGTGCGGAGACATTGTCTCAGTGCTGCGCAAGAAACGTCTGCTAAAGTTCGACGACATTGTGTCGTGTTGCTGAACATTCTTACGTTCCCGCTTCTACAGAAGTGCTTCTCACAGTGCTGTCTATAAAAGAGCGATCCCGATTAGGATTAGCGATTTAAATCATCGCCTGATGACAAAATTCTGCGAAACTGTTCAAGCTTTTTGAAGAGTATGAACTTCATGGGTAAACTGCTCTCTGTTTAAACTTTCTCGGGATTACCGGAGGAGAAGTAAATGATGCGAATATATAGTCAGATTGTGTGCCAGAAAAAATGGCTGGAGGTGGCGCCTTACAGTCGTTCAAGGAAAGAACAAGAACGAGCCAGTCGACCGTCGTAAATCTGTTGTTTGCCTGCCATCTTCGAACCCAGAGCGGAAGTTTGGAGTTGGGCTGTACAAACTCGTCCCAACGCGAATGTTGCACTGTTTCGGCGCAAAAATGATTGCTGCTCTCTCTACAGGCGCCGGAATGCTCAACAGATAGGCAATCCCAGTCCTTTACGTTTAGATAACTAAAACTTGCAGTGGTTCCATTACTGACGGAAAAAAAGATACTATCGCTGTATTCGGCAAATGCTTGTAGTTTCTGTTCTCAGACTGTAAGAGCGTAAACACGGAAGGCGCCTTATGCTCTAATACACACTCATTGGAATCTGTCGGCAGCGTTGTATGCGACGGTCATCGCGGATCGTTCTTTAATCATAATATTGCCCAATATAAGCATTCCGCCTTCTTTGACGATACTGATTTCTTGTATTTGTTTTCTGCTATTGCCTTCTGCCGCGTTGCTTTGAATATTTCAATACGCATATTCGAGGACATGGTCCTCTTTCATGATATTGTCAACAGAATTCTCATTGTTAGCAAACTCAGCACAACGAATTGTTGCTCCGATTTTCATTAATCCAGTTAATGCGACCTCCCCATCAACGAGGTGCTCGAGAGAAACTGGTACCGAAGCGATATATTCTACGTCGTTTTTTTCTTCTTTAAGTGATAAGCTTATGTATTATGCGTGGTTCGCTCTTCTCTTTAATTATGTTAGTATTGTTTACATTGTCGTTCTACTATAAAGCAGGAGACTGACGATCCTCATGTCATTTATCAAGGCTGTGTTGACAGTTCCCATATCATTTAAAGGCTGTGTTTAGGACTGTACGTTCATGCGATAAAATAATAATGATTAAACGATGTATAAGACTGTACATATATGACGAAATAATGATGGAAGAAGTTGATGCGCCTCCATGTGGTACCAAACAATGCTTTTATGGAGTGAACATCACGGAGATTGAGAATACGGTCCGAGGCAAGCTAAGGCTGGAATCTGTTACATGTGCAAATTTGCTTAACACTTTGCACGAGCGTTTTTTTTCATGAATTGCCCGTGGGAAGGCACTTTTTCCTTCGTAGAAACTCAGTAACTTTCGGATAAATAAATGGCAGTCAAAATGTTTCAAGAACTGCAATACGAGGATGAATCCCAATCTTGAAACAATTTAACTTTTATTGCTTCATCTTCGCAAAATCAGGCTTTTTCACCAACTTCTTCTCTGGGAGGTTAGATCGGACACTAACCTTAATGACAAGTTTTAGGAATTTGGGGTCTAGGACATTTGGTGCCCGGTCGCGTTGCAGGTGCGCGCGGTGCCAGGCGGTTTTTGTGGCGAGCGATTGTGTTAATCGTCTTCACGGCGTCAGCTACCAGCGGGTGGACCAAGTTTTCAACTAATTTTGGTGATTTGAACGGCTTATTTTGGGGGCCAGCGCCTGCTGGCGGCCGGGCGCGCAGGTGCTTGGGCGCCAAGGCAGCTGGCTGGTATTCTTTCAGAGGGACAAGCTACCCTCCCCTGTGGGGACGTTGTGTATGTCCTCTGTTATTCTTAGAAATATACTGCGTGGTTATGTCTGCCAGCCGGTCGTTCATGTGTTACGGCTGATTCTAGCTTCCTCTTCTTAATTAACGTCACTCGCTCGCACTTCTGGCTCTGAATCTTAGTAATAACGCTGCCGTCGAGTACTTATGCGAAGTGCCTTCAAGTTGAAGGACTGATTTCGCACTGTTGTTTTGATCCTCCTTGTATATCGTGCGGTATACCGTGTGCAACTGCGCTTGCGGTCGGCGCAAGAACTTCTCAGGCATGTGAAGCCGCGAAAGAGAACCGACGCACTTCACCTCATTCACTAGTCTTAGCAAGGAATGAGTCATTTTTGAGTGGTAAGTGCGGGGTCTGTGTTGCTTCCTTCACCTTGGGACCAGAGGTCAAAGACAATTACAACTCTGTCCCTCCCGCGTCATTGTCTACAAATCACCTCGGCTTGGCGTTCAAGGCTACTTTCAAGCTGTTGAGGTACCAAGCAGTTCTCATTACTGAGGCCTGGCCGAAATCTACTGTTGCGTTTGGAAATTCGCATAATGCAGTTCATAGCGGGACTCGCGAGGCAGAACAGTTGTTTTAGACCTGATAAGTACGCTCCTACGGGTTCGTAAAGAATCATTTACAGTTCTTCTATGTTTTGCTGGCACTAGAGAGACCACCTCGAAGCTTCAGACTATCCCAGAAGCGGATTGCGTTCACACACATGTAAGCTGAGAGCTGGCTTATTGTCTAGTGACAACCAAATCCTCTCGAGCTAATCTTTAGCTACCAGAAACTTGTAGTCGTATTTTGTAAGCAAAAATTCTTTAGATCCCATGTAGAAGCTGTTGTGACATGGTTTTTCCAATTTGGTCATTTGAAGGTGCGAGCAGTGGGCACGATTGCGGGCCGCGAGCTGGTTGGTCGCCAAAACGTCCTTACAAGGGAGGTCGTTCAGGCCGTGGTGAGCTTTTTCAAAACGGTTTGTTGCATGTTGTAGGGGTCCATGCGAGGACCACAGCGATGGGGTTCATTTTTGCTAAACGGTTTTGGGAATGTCAAAAAAGGTCAAAAACAATTCGAAAAGAATGGGCTTTTTAAACCACCTTATTCCCCTCTATTCTAGCTGTAGCGTTGACAGTGTATAGTATGTAGGGTATTCTTTGAGCAGGCATGAAGAACAGCGCAAAATAAGGTCAAAATCCAAATTGGTTACTTAGGCATTGCCGGTGAGCTGCATTGGAGGTTTTCCGAGTCATTCTGCGCATAGCTTCTTCACAGTTCCTGTATGCTCCAGTGCCGCAGTGGAGATAGGTGTGGATAGCTGTGACGGTTCCGGACGGTGGGTTGTGGATCGGGTCCCCTCGCCGACACAACTTTTGCATTTTTCACATTTCTTGCTTCTTGTATTCCTGTATGCCCCATAATGTGTATGACCCGGATATACGCCATTTGAAGGCACATTCCATGCGGGAACGGTTCACAAATAGGCCTCACTCAATTATTGCGCTCGCGAAATACTATTTCGAAAAAATCTTTATGGAACTCCCGTGTTACAGCGGTTATGCTGTTATGCTCTGATCATGGACACGACACTCATTTTTGAATATGGCGCAATGTGTCGCTAATTTGGTGCAAAGGCTTTCTCGTACTACCATCATTGTCAGTCTGCGCGGCGGGGCTATTTAGCGCCATACTGGCCCAGATGGCCTCCGCAGCAAAAATAAGTATCTGAACCGTGATCAGGACCGTCAATTACCCTACGTATAGAGTTACGCCGAGAAAAATTTTCTCGAGCTTTTTGTGTTGTGTTGCCGGCCATGTCTCCAGCTAGTGGCTATCAGCCCCCTCCCTTTTCCCAAGTGATTTCGTTTATCCAATATTCGTTAACAGGAGCTTTCATTTGCTGGTGCAGACGCGACTAAAAACTACACAAAAAGTTGCGCACATACACTGCACTCTCTCAATACCTTTGATATTTTGAGAAACAACCATTTTTCGGACCAAATGGTAACAGTTCTTTTGTCGGAAAGCGTAGGACGGTAAAGTGAAGAAAAGATCCAGGGATGCTGTTTAGTTGTGCTCCGAAGCTAGCCGATGTTCTTATGAGTCTAGTGAAGTTGAAGTTGAGGGGCAAGAAATGAAAAATTTCTGGCGGTTCGTCTGCCAGAGGGAATACTTAACGGAGGGTTCGCCTGTCACTGCCATCCAAGGGGTCAGGTCCATGACCATTAAGAACTCGAAAAAAACTTTTTATGACCTCTTAAACAGGGGTAATCAATGGCCCTGATCACGATTCTGACAATTATTTATGGCGCCGACGTGATCTGGGGCCAGCGTGGCGCTAAAAGGCCACTGCGAGCGCGAAGGGATGCTGCATAAGCCCCTAAAGAAATTGCAGTGTACCTCACTGTATGCCAAGTAAGGCACTTGTATTTCGACATTATTCAATGTTCTTTTTCATGTCTAGTTGCATGAAAACTGTATAAACTCTTGTATGTCTGCTTTACAGCCTGAAACAGGATGCGGAATGGAGATGATAGAACTTGCGCGTATTGAAGCGAATTGTTTTATTCCCTTTTTGACATTCCCAATAGCGTTTAGCAGCAAAATGAAACCCATCTGTGTGGTCCTTGTATGGACCCCTACAACATGCAACAAATCGTTTCGAAAAAGCTCACCACGGCCTGAACGACTCCCTTGTTATGTTGAAGGGCCGAGTAGGATATAGCCAGACACCCTCTCGCAGCCTTACAAAATGACGCAATGCACAACGTGCGCCTCCAGCTTCGGTTCACATGGTCTTAGTAGCCAAAGGGTTTTACTAGCCCGAAGCAGAGGTGAACGAAAACCCCGGATGGAGAGAGATCTTCGCTACATTTTAAACATGCGATGATATCCTCAACGACCGGAACGATATCAACTTTACAAGTGAAAAGTTTTTAAAATTCGGCATGGCTTCGAGCCAGACGCAGCCCGTTCCTTTCGTCTGAGCTTTTCATAATGAGATCTTCAAGGGATAAGAACTAATTTATGAGAGGAAATGAGTAAAAATTCTGAACATTTGAGAGTTACTTCACCCAAAGAACACCGACGTTGCCTTCCGATTACCACTTCCGTCTGAAAGTAACGTTTTTTCAAAAATCACTATTTTGATACGATCACAAAAGATTGTTCTAGGACCGCAGTATGACGGAGAAGAAGCCATGTTGTTAGAACCAAGTGAACGATATTGGCGCATTCCAGCGACAAGAGGGGGAGGGCATTTTGACCTTCACTGTTTCACTAGTTCCAATCTACAAGTCTCATTCTGGTAAAATCTGTGAACTCTTGTGAAGCTGAAGCAAGCTTGTCTACAACGAAATGCTCTCTGGATTTGGGTCGACATCATTGATGGGGAAGAAGCAAACGCGCGAGAATGCCCCCTCCCCGCCTGCTGAACTACCCTGTTACAGTGGGTGGCACAAAAAAAAGTTCATTTGCTCATTGACTTTCGAGGCGACATATAAATTACACTTTATCAAATTCTGATCGGACATTTTTACTACCATATTGAAGAGCACATTCAAGTACTATCACGACACTCCGCCACAGCCTTCTGGACGAACGCCATCGAGAGATTCTGGCACGCGACCGCGATGTGGTACCTGAGATCAGCGGGTAGTCGATTTCTCCGCCACCGTAGACCACCCTCTTGAAGTCCGCCCGAGCTAGGTTAATTGAGTGGGTGTTCAGGTCAGGGGACATACTTCAATATTACATCTTCTTCAGGTACGAAACGCCCTTCCATTCGAAGTAGGCGGGAGTTTTTCCAAAACCCTTTGATTCCATGTGGTGGCACCCAAACCTGTAGCAGCACAAGGTCTCCAAGAAGGTACGGGCGACCACATGTAGGGAGGATATTCTTCTCGAGTTACTTGATGTAACCGCCAGCGCTCACCTTCAGTCGGGGTCTACAAAGAAAATATCGGTCTTCCCTTTCCAGGTACCCCGGTCCATACCATCAACTCGCGCCTCGGCGAATACGGTGAAGATGATGTCCTAGACCGTAGCGACGTTGCCGTAGCTGGTCGATGTGGGAGGTCTTGCAGATCAAGAGTACTGACCTCCAGGTAGCTATCTGTGGATGACTTCATTCAAGAAGTTTCGCAGCTGTTTGGAGACGACGTGAATTCCAAAGGTGTTCTCCAGTCAGGCCGCGACTGGAGATGACTTCATATTTTGGCGTACATGAAGGCGATTGGCGGCAGCCTGCTCCAGCTTATAGAGGAAGATCTTGGGTATCTTCCACTCTGGTACTCATATCCACTTCCCCTGTCTGGGCTGCGAAAACTTCGTTGATATGTGACTTGTCAA
>MU964773.1:0-12266 GCA_036418165.1 Cooperia oncophora | reverse complement strand
TCAATCAATCCGTCGTCTAACAACAACAGCGAACAACCACACCAATCGATAGGACCAATAGCTACATCTCCTGTACCATTCATGCAGCCTATCCAGCTTCGCAAGTTGGAACTGCCAACGTTCGATGGAGATCTTGCCCAATATCACGATTTTTGGTGTCGCTTTAAAACAGCTGTTCACGACAACGACCATTTACCACTGTCAACCAAATTTATCTATCTCGCCAATAGCCTTAAAGGCACATTCCGCGATAAAATAAGGCTATGACCTCTCAAATGTGTCGGACGATCCGGAAGGCGATTTTTGAGGCTGCGCTACTTTCAAAATGTGAAAAACGGCAAGAACTCCGCTAGAAGCTGACTAATTAGGCCCATGGACACCCCTTAGGCCCATGCCGACCCTCACCGGCTGCTAGCTACTAGCTAGTAGCCACTATGTTATCTTTCTCTATACATTTCGGACCGCTTTTACTGCTGCTCTTCTCCGCTAATAAGATACTTAGCACTTTTTTAAGCCTATTTGAGTTCCGTTTCCCGCAATTTGCGGTCGCGAACTGTGCCTTAGCGCGCGCACTCCGATCAAATGCTTCGATCCATCCGAAGCCCTGAAAATTAACCATCTGCAATTCAAGCGCTAAAGAAAAACGTTACCGATGCGTCCGCACTTTACGCATAATCTTTTCCATCACAAGTTAGAGAGTTTGCCAACATCATCTGTTTCAGCTTCAGCACAACGAGACACTCTTTCGCAGGTTCAATCTTACGTTTTACAAATTAATCGCTTTGAGAATACCAATACTTCGCTGTCTCTTATGAAGATCATTAAGAAGAAATTCCCACGTGAGACACAGCTGGAAGTAAGTAAACTCGAGCACCGCTCTGGTAAGACTTGGACACTGCCCGAACTCTTAGATGGTCTTATAACGAGTGTCACGAGTGAGCTCGGAAAAAAACTCCGAGAGACTATACGATAGGCAAAAAATGTAGACTCAGAGTAATCCGGTTTCAGCAACCCCCAATTCATGATCGCCCAGCTCCAGAACCTATCCGCGGATCCCAAGCTTGGCCTGTTTCTGTGATTCACCATAACCATTACGCTGCCTACTCAAATGTCATCATCTGTATAAGCGATGCTCATCGTGTCGTCATTGTCAACAGCACCAAAAATCTGCTGGAAATGCTTGCGTAACGGACATTCAAGTAGTCATTGTGGATACCCGAAATGTCGTCAATGCTCAGGAAATCACCATCCTATCCTTTGCAGAAGAGACATTCTTTTCTTCCATCCTCACCGGTATCTAGATCACGTCAACGTTATCGTTCGCAGTCTCCGGATTCTTCACGTAATCGTCGTTATTAGCTAGAAGCATCTCCAGCGTCGTAACGAAGGTCGTAAGTCAATCACCCTTTCCAATCACCATCACCAGTCGCTATCGTTCTGATAGTGTTGACTCACCTTCGCCAAGAAGACATCGTCGTCGCTCTAGAAGAGACACTCGTGTACGTTTCCGTCTACCGGTTCGAAGTAATCCATCGTTACCCACAATCCGACTGCAAAGGGCATCATCATCATCATCACCTCCACAAGGACATTCACCATCAGTCCATCATACTATACAATCCGATGAAGATACAGAGCCCATCAACAACTACTACAACGTTCAAGCTATCCGCGTCCACAGATTCCATGCCGACCTATACGCTTATGACTGTAGAAGCCCAAGTTATTGATCGCAAGAACAACGTACGTAGCCCAGTCATTCTACTCTTGGATACAGGATCTCAAGCTAGCTTCATCAAGCAGGATACAGTAGACAGACTCAAGCTACGCGTACAAGATCAAACCTTGTTGACCACAGTCGCGTTTGGAGCTATTCGATCTACGGAGCCATCAGGGAAAGTACATGTTACGCTTATCGATCAACAACAGTACTCACTCCCGCTCGTGCTCAATACGAAGGACAAGATCACAGTTCCCACTCAACCGGCCATACGTCACGCATATGGATAGAAACGTTCTTCGCTCTATGGATGTACGCTGCGATCGCTTACAGCTCTCGTGCGTTACAACGCAGATATCCTCATCGGAAAAAAAAAAAAAAAAAAATACACTACTTCTGGGATCAGTCGTTACCCCAGAATACACTCAAGTAACTCTTGCTTCAGGACTAGTTCTATGTTATACGCGTTTCGGACCCACCATCTCTGGTTCGAAGTTTTTTCGTTCAATTCCTACAACAAACTACCTCGACCATTGACAATACTCCTATTCAAGACGAGACTGATCCCATATCGCGCTTCGACAACCTCAACATCATAGGAATCACAGACGATCCAGATCCCCAACTTGATCACGACGAAGATGCAAAAATACTTCAGCGATTCCAAGATACCGCCTTCGAAATTAAAGGTCACCTCTACGTCCAATTCCCATGGAGACCATCGCATCCCAGACTTGCAGATAACAAACAGCTCGCTCTCAGAGACTCGAAAGCCAATATTCGAACACTTAGCCCCAAGCAAGACCTATGGCAACTCTATGCGGATACGATTTCAGACTACCATCGTCAAGGGATTATCGAGGAAGTCCAGGAACATCAATCGGACGACTCCAGAATATACTAACATCCCGCACCAAGCAGTAGTCAATGCATACATCATCCTTACAAACTTTGAAGTCCGTGCTTCCCGAACGCATCGCGTCCTCACTATAAGAGCAACCAACTCTCCAACGATTGCTTCATCCCGACCATCCACCACCAGACCTTGTTTGAAATCCTTCATACGTTCCCTGTCCTAATTATCCCGCTTATTTACTTTATTTCAGATCGAATAGAAAAAAGCAATTCTTGCAGGATTCGCTATACAGCCGATCAAAAGGGACGCTACGAGATTTCTATGGTTACAAGATCCTTGGTCACCACCATCGGACCACAACATTAAGATTTTTCGCTTTACTCGTGTACCATTTGGTATTACAGCATCACCGTTTCTTTTAGCAGCCTACATTCTATACTACCTTAGACGCGATTCGGACAACGCCGCCTTGAAAACAAGGAGATCGAAAACAACACCTATGTCGACAATATTATCCTAGGTGCATTTACCGAACAGGAAGCTATACGTAAGTATCAAGAGTCTAAATCATTGTTTTCTTCCATGCATATGAATCTCAGACAGTTTTTGTGCAACTCCACCACGGTTAATAAGGCAATTGCGCCAGAAGACCGTATGAAGAGTTCCACCACTGTTCCGTTATTAGGTATTCGATGGAATCCAATTTCAGATCAATTCCTTATTCCATTCAGTACCGCACAGCAGGAAGTAACAACTAAGCGCACCGCGCTCAAAGCTCTTGCATCTACGTTCGATCCTCTAGGTTTACTATCACCATTTCTAGCACCGTTTAAGATCCTACTTCAGGATATGTGGTCGAAACAATACCAATGGGATGACCCTCTCGACGTCTCGGACATTCAATCAACGTGGAGAACCAACTGGTTGAAGATATCAGGCAACCACTTTCCACCAATACCACGTTGCGTTATACCAACTCAGGTTTCCACCGTAGAATTATGTATATTTGGCGATGCTTCTAAACGGTTATACGCTTCATGTGTATATCTTCTCTGTCGTACCAAATTTTCCACCACCCCCCTCCACCATGGTTCACCTTGTAATGGCTAAATCGTTGCTCGGTCCCCGTAAATCAACGACCATGCCGCGTATGGAATTACTTGCTACCCTTATCAGCCTTCGTCTAGCCAAATTTGTACATTCGCAACTGCATTACAACATCTCTGCAGTTCATATCTTCTCTGACTCACAAATCGTCCTCCATTGGATCCATTCAACACGTCCATTACGAGTCTTTGTCAACAACAGGATCAAGGAAATACGTTCCATCATAGACCACTTTTCAGGTCACTCGTATTCCATACCGCATGTTTCACTAACGGTTCGATCGGAATCTAACCCTGCAGATTGTGCAACAAGAGGCATTCCTACTTCATCTGCCCAACAACGTATTTGGTGGTCAGGCCCAACATTTCTGCGACAACCGCAAAATCATTGGCCACAAGCCAATCAACTTCCATCGTTGTCAGAAGAAATCAAGGACGCTAGAAAGGAGTATCAAACCCTTCACATTCTCACCTATAACCTACTATGTTTCCCCTATCCGTTTTCAGGTCTTTAGTTCCTATAATAAACTAGTTCGTTCTACAGCCTATGTTTCCAAATTTATCCGTAATCTACTCCTCAAAATTCGCCCCACTTCGTTTTCCACGGATACGACGCAGTCTACTTCATCTATGCACATATCCGTCTCGGAATTTGCAGCAGCAGAAGTACTACTTGTCAAGGAACATTATCGGGAAAGCGAAGCCCTTCTCAATCAATTACCCCTGCACAAATTCAATGCTCATCGTTCCTCTACCTGGACTTATCCATTGTCCTCATAGAGACCAAAATTCCCTTAATACTCCGTCTCTACCTATCCTTCTTGTACCATCTCATAGGCTTACCCACCTTATCGTTATGCACATTCATCGTTTGCAGCTACATTCAGGTGTACATGCTACTATAGCTACTCTTCGCCTGTCCTACTACATTCCATCTATTCGTAGTACTGTGGCAAAGATACTTCGTACCTGCACCGTGTGCAAGATCAATGCACTTCCTTATCGATATCCGGACATACCACCTCTACCGAAGGAAAGAGTCACTAGATCTCGACCTTTCCAGAATATCGGACTAGACTATCTCGGACCACTCCGATACAAGTCTTCACTTAATACCCCGTCTAAACTCTGGATATGTCTCTTTACTTGCATGGCTACACGTGCAATTCCATCTCGAACTCGTCTTAGACAATACTACCCAGGAATTCCTACTTGCATTCCGTCCGTTTTATAGCCAGACGAGCACACCATCTCTCGTCCTAAGCGACAATGCAGCCACGTTCCGTTCAGCAGAAGATACGTTGCAGAAAGTCATCTTCGCGCAACCATCCTTTGCTCAAGTTTCCAATTACCTTACAAGCCGCCACATTCAATGGAAGTTCATAACACCCCTTTCGCCGTGGAAAGGAGGATTTTACGAAAGGCTTGTCGGACTTGTTAAATCAGCTCTTCGCAAGTCAGTCGGTCGTTCATTACTACCCTTACAGCAGTTTAGCACGTTCGTCACGGAAGTAGAAGCTACATTGAACTCACGGCCATTAACATCTTTACCGGACACCGTTAGTTCACCCAACGTCCTACGGCCAGTAGATTTTCTACAGCCCCAGGTCCAGCTTCAATTACCGTCATTTACCTCGAACTCTACTCTGTACTATTCTCACCGTCAGCTTGTCGAATGGCACAAGGAAACTCTTGCTGTACTCGATCGTTTTTGGACCATCTGGTCAACCGACTATCTTACAGCTATTTCGGAACGCCATAATCAACATCTCAAACAGGGCAAAGTCAACGCCGCGCATTCCCACAAGTTGGAGAAGTCGTCCTTATAGGAGACAAAGCAATATCTCGCAGCAGTTGGCCCTTAGCAGTCATTACCAGGCTACCTACGACTCTAATCAAACAGGTCAAGAAGTGCCACGATTCGCGGTATCCAACGGTAATCAATTACAGAGAGTCGAGTCAATCCAGCTATATATCCTCTGGAAATAATCGCGACAGAACCTCCAGACACATCTGATCCACCCATTCGTAGACAGCCTCATAGAGCCGCGAAACAACGTCGGTCATACAGACACTAATACGACTTCACCCATGTTCTCAATTATCCACCCCTGCTCTATTTCCTTTCTATTCTTACCTTCCACCCTTGTCTCTACCATCCTTCTCACTATTCTTCCTCTAATCATCCATTTCTGCTCTTTTCTACTTGAATTCTTCATTCCTATTCTTATTCTGTTCATTCCTACTCTAGTTCTGTAATCTCTCATTCAAACCTTCTCAATTTCCCTCTCTACCGTATTCCTTCTTGAATCAGGCAAACAACCTCTAGATCTATTTCGTAACACTTGCTGTCCTCTTTGAATTCACCTTCCCCCCTTTTAAACTACTCCTTCTACTCTATTCTTATATTCTCTATTATAATCTAGCTGTCAATATCGATTACTGTCTACTCTGACTACTTCGCAATCAATACTCTCCATTCTTAGCTACTCCTCCTTGGCAAGGCTCAGTCAATCGTTAACTTCACATCTTCTATCTAAACTCGCTGTTTTCTCCTATGAACTCCCTCTTCAGACTTAAATATGCTCATCTATTTCAGATAATCATTCGTTCGTATTTCTAGATGTCTGTTACCATGTGCATCAGGATCAATTGCGACTATTACGACTACCAAGCTCTATCCTACTACTACTAATCGACTAAGTTCGCCATCGATCCCAGGTATCAATCCAAATTTTGATTCTATTCCTCTTCCGGATTTGAAACCCGATTCGCAGTTAGTTGTCAATGCTATTCGTGAGCTTAGAAGCACTCTTTCCTATTCCATACTTACTCGTCTGGTGGCATACCAGGTCCTCTATTCCATCCTCAGACGCAAAATCCTCAACTTTTGGCAGAACCCAATCGCAACATCCGTCCACCTACCGTTTTGGAACTCATTTATCGTTATACGGGAGGTCACTATTCGGACGAAGCCGTCTCTTGTCTCGAAGACGACCGTTCGCAGGACATCTCGGTTCCGCCTGAAGATCGTTTGCCACTTCGTATTGCTCAAGCCCTCACATTGCAATCGAACTTTCTGACCACAAGACACGTTCAGCATTGAACATCTTGCTGCTAGAGACTTGTTCATGATAGATGCATTCCTCTATCATTCGTTCTTTACTTCGATTCGCGAATTCATCGTCGACGAAGCTATTACGCCTACGAAACGCCGGACATGGATTATATCGCCACTCAGGAATATCCGCTAGCTAGTTGTCCACATTACATAGGCACTCCATCATGCAGTGAAAGAACTCGCCAGTTTTTCGGAAAATCTCGTACGTGATCCAGAACACTTCAAAAATCCCTACAACCTTCTAGATAGTCACCAACTTTACTTTCTATCTATTGGGTTGGCACATAAGTACTTTCGTTTTTTTTCAACCGGAAATTTCGTTCCAAAGATGAAATGTTTTGCTAGCAAGCTTGATATCATCTGATAGGAAACTTCACGTAGTTTTAGAATATCAAAACGGCTTCGGTTGAGGGAATAATTTTTGTGGATTTTTTAGTCGTTGAAGTTGAAAGCGAAGTCGGCGAAAATTAGCACCTTCGACAACTGCCTCTATTTACGTATAGTCGAAGTGCTAAAATCGCTTAAGCTGCTCCATACATTTGGAAAGTCGAGCTAGAATTTCGCAGCTAATAAAATCTCACTCAGGATACGCTTTTGGAAGCGAAATTTCAAGAATTTGAAGTTACCAACTCTCACGCTTGCCGATATGGGCCAGTCTCAGCGGTCTGTTCACCTGAAATTTTATGCTAATATTTGAATGTTTCGCTGATATGTTTTGCATGTTCTGATAGCAAATTTCGTGCTCTATAACACTGCTATAAAAATCTGTTTTCCAGAGGTGTTGCTTTCTGTTGAGTTTCAGAAGTTCATCATTACGGAACGCGAAGTCGTTGAGAACTAGCGTTCCCGTTCTCCACGAATTTTATGCTAACATTTGAATGTTTCGCTAATGTGTTCTATATGTTCTGATAGCCAATTTCGTGCTCTATAACATAACATAAAAATCAGTTCTCCGGAGCTGTTTACTTTCTGTCAGGAGGGTGGGGGGTGGTTCAGGTATAATCCTTACGGAACGTGAGGGTCGATGAGAATTTGAGTTCTCCGACTCCTCCTCTCAATCCGCTGCCCACTTGAAGCTTTCAAAGCTCCTTTAACTAGCTAATCGAATCTCCTAAATGGTTTGGAGTAAGGGCTTTCAGAGTAACAGATTAGTGTTAGGACAGCTCTTAGCGAATTTTCCGAGCAGCATCAGCAGCTCTGATACCTCTGTTGAATGCGAAAAGGAGGAGATCTCTGAAGTGCTGATGCTTATCGACCTGACATTCCATTATCCACCTGAAAATAAGGTTCATCAACGGATTTCAAAATAACTGCAACGCAGTGTTATAGAGCGAAATTGGCTATCAGAACATATAGAACACATTAGCGAAACATTCAAATGTTAGCATAAAATTCGTGGAGAACGGGAACCCTAGTTCTCAACGACTTCGCGTTCCGTAATGATAACCTGAACTTAACAGAAAGCAAACACCTCTGGAGAACAGATTTTTATAGCAGTGTTATAGAGCACGAAATTTGCTATCAGAACATGCAAAACATATCAGCGAAACATTCAAATATTAGCATAAAATTCAGGTGGAACAGACGTGAGCTGCCCAATATCGCAAGGTTGAAGGTTTGTAACTCCAACATTCTATAGAAATTCGTTCCAAAAGCGTCCTAGTGAAGATTTTTCTTGCTTGGAACTTCTTAATGCTCGTATCTCTGTCTCCAATTATTTATTCGATGCAGCTTATAGTGCGATTTTTTAGCACTCTCGACTAATACGTAATAGAAGCAGTTGTCGAAGGTGCTATTCGCACGACTTCGCTTTTCACAACTCAACCGGACTAAAAAATCCAACAAAATAATTATCCCCTCAATCGAAGCCGTTTTGATATTCTAAAACTACGTGAAGTTTCCTATCAGATGATATCAAGCTTGCTAGCAAAACATTTCATCTTTGGAACGAAATTTCCGGTTGAAAAAAACGAAAGTACTTATGTGCCAACCCAATATAATCCAAGTCCCATGTCGTAATATACTCTCAAGATCTCATTCTCCACATGTATCTCAACCCAATCGGAAGGAAATAACTGGCGAAATTTACCGATTTTCTGGCCTACACTACAATGTCACGTTGACTCGCATTCGACATGTGTTAGCTACTGCTACAGCAGCTACGTCTCTCGCATTCGTTCATTTACAGTGTATGATCAACACGGTTCGGACTCGATTCGATATTCCATCTGTTCCATCTTCTAGACAAGAGGAAGAAACTCCTACCGTCACGCAGTTCCTAGGTCAAACTGTACGTGGTTTCAAAGTCGACTCAGTTGCTCAACTTCTTGAACAGGTCAATGTTAGTCCTCCGGTTACAACCGCCTCGGACCAAGTTCCTACGTCGACAATTTCAACACCCACCACTACGTCACCATCAGTTGTAGACTCCTCTATACAAGTTCCATCCAATGTCGTACACTGTAAAAGAAACTGCACCTGCTTTTCTCGTGTCGTCAGCTTCAAAAGAAGAAATCGAGACGAAGCCATCGACGTCAGATAGAAATCGTTCGTCGTCACGTCGTCGAGCAAGATCAGCTTCTAGGTCGCGCTCACGTTCAACATCTACTGTCAGACGTACATTTCCATCTCGTCGTAATCTCGAAGCTCGCATGGATAGTCCTCCTCTAAAGAACATCCCTGTCTTCTCGTTCATCCTCTGTAGAGCATGATCGTATGCTACAACGTCTTGCACAGGATCCTCCGCCGACACTCCGCTGTCACTTCTGCTCTAAGAACCATTATACGTCCAGTTGTGACGCAGTTATTAGTCTTACACAGCGTTGTCTTACCGCCGTACAATCCGGACGCTGTCTTCGTTGTCTGTATCAACATCCTCCAGACAAGTGTCGTCGTGTAGAACCCTGCCGTATCTGTCAGGACCCTATCCCATCATGCAGCACTTTGCCTCTCCAAGTTACTCGTGTACTTCAGGAAACATAGCTAGTAGACCCTGAAAGCCTGTTCTTCGACAATCCATGCCAGCATATTGTACCACGTACTACTACTAACACAAGACAGGAGGTAAGAACTTTTCTCATCCATCTTCCATTTACACATTTACTTTCCCATTTAGTTTCCTTCTCAGTTTAGTGCTTTTCCTTACAGTTTTAGCTACTTCTAATTTCCTTCTCAGCTCAATAGTTTATACTTCCCTTTTCCGTTTTAGTAGTCCATAGCTTTTTCGTTCTCTCTCTTTGCCAGGACCTTAAGTCCAGCATTAATAATCGTCCGTCCTACGTGTTCACTATATACTGTCAATGTTCGCTTCACATATTCGACCCCTCACATCAGGGTCAGGCTACAAATTTGGGTGTCTTTCCCCCACAGTAGCGCCGAGAGATCGCTACACATGTACTGACTATTCGTTCACCATCCGGCACAGGGACTTTCGGGAGACAACACCCCCCGCAAATTCAGTCAGCGAGTCTAAAACATCTCTCACTCGCACGTTTGTAGTCCCAGGCGTAAACACACGCTCGTAGTATAGCCCCATTTCTCTCCGTCGTCACCATCAAGCCAAGCCGAACAAGTCAATCCGAACTCTGTCACCGTCATCGACAACTCGAGTTATAACGCGCTTGTGCTATGGAGAGCACTCACAATCAATGAAGCGCTATCTATCGGTCAAGTTCTCTACGTCGTCATGAAAGCCGTTCCAGTCAGATCAGTCAGTTCAATGCAATCATCGTGCACATACTTGTACATACTTCTGTATTTACTCTCGTATTTACTCGTTATTCCATATTGGTCTCACATATTCACTTACATGCGAAGTTGTGTATTTATTCCTGCGTGTATAATCAATCATTGTCCCCTCTTAACCGGAACTCCGTACTTAGGCCCTCTAACCTTGCGTTCAATATTCGGCACATATATTCCCGTTTCGCACCTTACTTCGCTTATATATAATTCGGCACTTTCTTTTCGCCGCCGGGAGTGTCGTGACTTCCGCACGACCTCAGTAAGGTTGCTCCACGGTAAAGCTGGGAGGAGGCCGCGCCGCAGCATGCGTTCAAAGTTCGCGCCCTCGGGCAGAACATTCTAGCATACTCTGTCCATCTGTGCTCTAGCCGCGCGCCATCCTTGCTCCGTTAGTGTCATCGCTACGGTCGCCGTGGCCGGTCGGGCCACAGCCCTTAACCGCCTCACCACGATCGCATGTCACTCACGAAGCCTTTTACTGCCGACGCCTTATCTATCTATTCCATCATGCTTGGCGGACCAGCTTTCGGATATATGTTTCCTTATTATATATCTTAACTACGACTGTCAATATCACATCACGCACAGGTTAGCCCTCTTATTATCTCTCTTAGCTTAGTAGTTCAGGAGTTCCTCCAATAGTAATTCGTATAGTTTTATAGTTTGATTTACTCGCTTTCCTTTTCCACCTTTGCTTTAGTAATTGGTTAGTTGCAGTTTATCATTTGCCTTGCTCCATTTATTCATCATTGCTTAGACTTGCTAGTTGAATGCACATTTATTAACGTAGTTCAATCATTGCACATTTATCGTTCATTCATTGAAGTATTAGACTAGTAAATCAGTATACCCTTAACCTGTAGCTCGCAGTCGCACGCTAAGTATATTCACGTCGTCGTTAACTATCTGGCAATAGTAAAGTCCTCAATTAGTTCGCCAGTCGTCTGTCGTCTTGGAGTCAACCAATCGATACGCCGTCTAGTTCTGCGTCAGTCAATCGATATGTGACCGCGTCGCAGACGCACGCGCCTAATAGGCTAGGGGAAGTCTAGGCCCTCGTCAGTTAGTAGCCGCGTGTCAGCAGGCCCAAGGACGTCTCGAGCATTCACAGCGCACATCTACTTCTTCTTCCCCTCAGGGGTGCACCGGGCACCCGGAATCCCGGATTTTCTTGTTGGCTCTCCAACACCGATGCATACACGCCCACGAGCGAGAAGAGAGTCACGACACTACGGTCTAGGACATCATCTTCACCGTAGTCGCCGAGGCGCGAGTTGATGGTATGGACCGGGGTACCTGGAATGGGAAGACCGATATTTTCTTTGTAGACCCCGACTGAAGGTGAGCGCTGGCGGTTACATCAAGTAACTCGAGAAGAATATCCTCCCTACATGTGGTCGCCCGTACCTTCTTGGAGACCTTGTGCTGCTACAGGTTTGGGTGCCACCACATGGAATCGAAGGGTTTGGAAAAACTCCCGCCTACTTCGAATGGAAGGGCGTTTCGTACCTGAAGAAGATGTAATATTGAAGTATGTCCCCTGACCTGAACCCACTCAATTACCTAGTTCGGGCGGAGTTCAATAGGGTGGTCTACGGTGGCGGAGAAATCGACTATCTCGCTGATCTCAGGCACCACATCGCGGTCGCGTGCCAGAATCTCTCGATGGCGCTCGTCCAGAAGGCTGTGGCGGAGTGTCATAATAGTATTTAATATGCT
>MU964732.1:1073-17525 GCA_036418165.1 Cooperia oncophora | reverse complement strand
TGGCTGTAAAATTTCTGATGCTTTTGAGCAGGGGACTTTTCAGCCTCCCGTCCAGGTCAACCACGCCTTCTACCCTCCTGGGACGTTATATTGGTGTCTGGGAGGATAAGAAAGCTGAATTGTACATCGGCTGGCCCCGCAAATCATTGTCTATGCCACACCGCATTCAGTAAGTCACTACGATTTTGAATGGAAGTAGAATACGGCCGCATTCAAAAAGGTTCATCACGGCGAAGACTTCACCTCTACTTTTCAGTGCCGAACTTTTCAGCTGAGTTCGAGCCTTTTCGGTATGTTGTGTAACTTATATTCACATCCATTTGCTCATTATAGTCATAATTAGATGCTTCGCCTGGTAGAACCTTAACATTGCCTATGGCACCGAGTAATATGCGTCACCTCTGTCTTCACACCTCCATCATCGACCATGTAGGCTAAGGCCTTAGGGCGCTCTATACCGTCGAGGGCACCTAATTAAGACCTACACCACAAAAGGTCATAACCCACTGGCAGTTAACCTATTTGTATGTCATCCACTTCTTTACTTTTTACCCCAACCGTTGACTGCTCCTCAGTTTTCTTTTTGTCTTCTACATCCATTTTTTACATTCATCATTTTACAAGCATTTTTTGTAGCAGGCTTTTTCAGAAAACGTTATGACAATGACGTGTCTTTCTATAGCGAAAGCATTATGGCTACGTGCCACTGGACAGTCTGTGAGTTTTATCATAGGGCTAGACTTTACACTCAGCACATTTGTACAGTATATTTGAGCCACAAAAGCTCCTATTAATAAATCTATCAATTACCCAACCCTCATTTTAGGAGTGGTGCCGGTGCATAGTATGCCGAGACAAATTCTTGAACAAACCGGTAAGAATTAGCCCATCTATATTCCTTTGAAGCAATCTGTATTTATGAAAGAATAGTTCTGAGCAATAGTGTTCTGGATAACGTCTATTCTTTCTCATGATTCCTAAATTGAGGACCCTCTCAACTTCTCAGAAGACGCCCGAAAGTTCCAAAAACGCCTACGTCGGTGGCCAAAAGTGAGTTGGTAGAGTGCTAGCAGATCTGACTACCGAACTGCTTCTCTATCCTAAATTACTAATAATTCTAGACATATAAAAGAAGAAAAAGTCGCGAACACAAGAACGAGAATGACAAGGATGATCTACATGGAATAGCCAACAAACTGACGTACGAAGAACCCATTCCGAAAACTCAAAATAAAGATAATGTAAGTCTCAAGGAATCAATTCATCTTATTTTGACATTTCTAGAACATTTTTCAGGATGAAGTCAGATCTCATCCCGCACCATCTTCCAGCAGCATACCTGAGACGCCTCGAAGAAGGTGAGTCTAGCAGTCGCGTACCTAAGCTGTCATTGTTCAAAGAGGTATGTGTTTAGAGATGTTGACGTCAGTGAACCCGGACCCTTAGTTACTAAGGTAAGCTCTCAAGGTTTTACTCATATGATTCTTTTCGAACGCGCAACTTTCAGATGGAAAAGTCAGTTCGTTTTGCGGAGCCGCTGCACGAAGAGGATTGTGGAGAGAGGTAAGTCATTAACTTTGACAGTCACTAGAAAGTATAGATACCGAAGCGCATCATCAAGAACCGGGTTCGGTTAATTGAAAGCAGCTTCCAGGAGGCGCCCAGATACCTAGCTCATGAAGAATGTTCCATGTTGAAGTGAAAAAAAAACGTCTAAAGGAAAAGACTGAGTGGATAAATGTTTTAGGTGTGCTACAAGTACATCAACTCCGGAAGAGGAACAGGAGTTGGCCTCAGAAGGGGACAGTATCGATAGATATGTCGACTACTTTGATGACACAGTTAGCCGGGTGAGTTGAAAATAGGTATGCGTGGTTCAAAAAGTTGAAGTGCATTGTTAACAACTGAAACTGTCAGCGCGTTTCTTAAATCTGATCACTAGTAAATACAGCGAATATGATTTTTTTTTCTGCGGCCTAAAATTTTCAATATGCAGCGGTTTCCTGAGCGCAGAATTTTGAGCGTCTGCCGACTTTTTGAGCGTTTTGAGGGCCCGCCAGCATTATCAGCGACTAGGAAAGTATAGATATTGATTTTGCGTTTTGAGCATCGGTGTTGATCGATATTTATAGTCTAGATCGCTGCGAACGAAGGGGCGTGTCAGCGGAATGAGTTTTTCGCGTGCCAAACTCGCGCTCAAAACAGGTTGTCGAAGCGAGTGACGTGATTGTTATCAATGTTCGTTCGTACGCATTCGTTTTCTAAACCAATAGTTTTTTGGTGGCAAATTCACAGCTTCAGTGAACTTAGTAGAGAACGGGTTTTTGGGCGCCGCGGCTTAATCACACTCTCTGACACACTCCCGTCCATCTGCTCCGGCAAGCATTCATAGGCGGTCATAAACGCCTGGAGGCACGTCAAATAAACACTGTGGCCGCAAACGCTACTACTTTCCTAGTGGTTAGAACCGCTGACGGACGCTCAAAAGGCAGAGGCAACGTATAAACGCTCCCTAATAGTTAGTGTTATTAAAAGGTACCATTTGTGAAGAACAGTCTAAACTTGTCGATATATATATATATATATATATATATATATATATATATATATATATATATATATATATATATATATATATATATATATATATATATATATATATATACAGGGGGGGGGCCAAAAAAAAAAGTCATTTTGCCTCCATGACTTTCAAGGCGCTATAAGTTACACTTTATTAAATTTTTATCGGACATTTTTACTACCATATTAAAGAGCACATTAAATACTATAATGATACTCCGCCACAGCCTTCTGGAGGAGCGCCATCGAGAGATTCGGCCGCGCGAAAGTGAGTGGGTACCGGAGTTGAGCGAGATCGTTGATTTCTCCGCCACCGTAGACCACCCTCTTGAACTCCGCCCGACTAGGTAACTGAGTGGATTCAGGTCAGGGGACATACTTCAATATTACATCTTCTTCAGGTACGAAACGCCCTTCCATTCGAAGTAGGCGGGAGTTTTTCCAAAACCCTTTGATTCCATGTGGTGGCACCCAAACCTGTAGCAGCACAAGGTCTCCAAGAAGGTACGGGCGACCACATGTAGGGAGGATATTCTTCTCGAGTTACTTGATGTAACCGCCAGCGCTCACCTTCAGTCGGGGTCTACAAAGAAAATATCGGTCTTCCCTTTCCAGGTACCCCGGTCCATACCATCAACTCGCGCCTCGGCGAATACGGTGAAGATGATGTCCTAGACCGTAGCGACGTTGCCGTAGCTGGTCGATGTGGGAGGTCTTGCAGATCAAGAGTACTGACCTCCAGGTAGCTATCTGTGGATGACTTCATTCAAGAAGTTTCGCAGCTGTTTGGAGGCGACGTGAATTCCAAAGGTGTTCTCCAGTCAGGCCGCGACTGGAGATGACTTCATATTTTGGCGTACATGAAGGCGATTGGCGGCAGCGTGCTCCAACAGCTTATAGAGGAAGATCTTGGGTATCTTCCACTCTGGTACTCATATCCACTTCCCCTGTCTGGGCTGCGAAAACTTCGTTGATATGTGGCTCGGCCGAAATGACTTTTTTTTGGGCCCCCCTGTATATATATATATATATATATATATATATATATATATATTATATATATATATATATATATATATATATATATATTTCACTTGGAATTCACCACTTTCAAACCGGCAAATCTCACCGGCAACCATGAATCAATGCCAGGCACCACTCGCGAGCCCCCCCGTGGGACAGCTTACGCTCTAACTTGTCAGCTGGCGGTCACGAAGATTTTCAGCACATCGACACATGCGGACACCATTCTTCAAAAAGGTTTGTTGCGGACTTTGAAATTTCACCCCTCTTTCACGCAGCTTTTTGATTTACGTCCATTCTTCTATCTTTGCACAAAACAAAGATCACTCGGTACCCGGGCATTTATGCACTGGCAATTCAGGCTCCGCCCCCTTGGCCACGTCCACTTGCTTTTTGCGGATTTGATATTTTTCAAAATTTTTGCATTTTTGGATCTGCTACATGGAGTCGCACTAATTGAGAAAGCCGCCAACCCATTTCGGAGAAGCCCCCACTCACTTTTCAAAAATGGCTCAAGTCAGCAGTATAGTCTTGGCTTACATGCTAGGTTCTCGCCCTAGCCGTCACTCGGAACAAATAAATCAGGCGAAGTTTGTTCCGAATGACCAGCAATACCCTAGCCATGTAAGCCGGGACCCTATACTTTCTCCGATTTGCATCAACATTTTTGAAAGTGGGTGGGGCTCTTTGAAGTGGAAGGAACTTCCAACAGTGGGTGGGGCTTCGTGTAAGCTAGTCCAAAATGCAAAAATTTTGAAAAAATATCAAAATTCCGCAAAAAGCAAGTGGGCGTGGCCAAGGGGCGGAGCCTGAATTGCCAGTGCATAAATGCGCGGGTACGAGTATCTTCGTTGTGCAAAGAGTGGATGTGAAATCAAAAAGTTGAAAGTTATGAAATTTCAAAGTTCCTTTGAAGAATGAGCGGGAAGTCGGCCATGTGTGCGATATGTTGAATAATCAATTGTCGCGCGCTGAACAAGTAGGCGTGCGTCGGGAAGGGCTACGCATGAATGTCTGAGCATGATCTGTTCGCGGTGAATAGCCCGGTCCAAAAAGAGTGGAGAATTTGATTTGAAAAGTGGTGAATTCAAAGTTAAAACGTTATGTATAATAACCTATTAGTGAAGTTCCTGTGGAACTCGTATTTTACGGATAATGACTGGTGGAGCTTTCGGCTCCGTTCATACGGACTGCGGGGATACTAAGACAAGTCAGCCGTTTCTGGAACATAGCAGTAGTCTATCTGAAGCACAGGGACAGCGACTTTTTGCAAGCGTTTTGAGCGCCCCCAGCATTATCAGCGACTAGAATATAGATATGACTGCGTTCTCGAGCTCGTGTTGATTCGATATTTATAGTTAGAAATCGCTGCGAACGAAGGAGCGTCGTCAGGGAATGAGTTTTTCGCGTGCCAACCGCTGACGGACGCTCAAAAGGCAGAGGCAAAGAATAAACGCTCCCTAATAGTTAGTGTTATTAAAAGGTACCATTTTAGTTCACCACTTTTCAAATCAGATTCCATCAATTCCCACGACCGCGGCTATCATCAACCAAGACAGCAGGCACCACTGCGAGCCCCGTCCGGACAGCTACGCCTACTTGTCAGCGCGGACACAGATTTTTCAACACACCGACACATGGCCGACTCCGCCCATTCTTCAAAGTTGTAGCAAAGTTTGAAATCACCTCTTCCACTTTTTGATTTCACGCTCACTCTTTGCACAACGAAGATACCCCTACCCGCGCATTTATGCACCGACAATTCAGGCTCCGCCCTTGGCCACGTCCACTTGCTTTTTGCGGAATTTTGATATTTTCAAAATTTTTGCATTTTTGGATCTGTATGGAGTGGAGTCCTGCCCACTATGAGAAGCCCCCACCCACTTCGAAGAAGCCCGCCCGTTTTCAAAAATGGCTCGAATCAGGAGTATAGAGTCTTGGCTTACATGCTAGGGTCTCGCCCTAGCCGTCACTCGGAACAAATAAAATCAGGCGCGAAGTTGTTCGAATGACCAGCAATTACCCTACCATTAAGCCGGACCCTATACTCCGCATATGCTCATCATTTTGAAAACCGGGCATTCTTCGAAGTGGCAGGAACTTCCAAACATCACGGCGTAGTCATGTAGCCAGAGCAAAATGCAAAAAAATTTGAAAATGCCAAAACCTCCCAAAAAGCAAATATGATTGCCAAGATGCGCGGAGCCTGAATTGTCAGTGCATAAATGCGCGGGTACGAGTATCTTCGTTAAGCAAAGAGTGGATGTGAAATCAAAAAGTTGAAGAATTATGAAATTTCAAAGTTCGCAACAAACCCTTTAAAGAATGGGCGGAGTCGGCCATGTGTCCATTGTTGAATCAATGTCCGCGCTGGCAAGTAGGTGTGGCCGTCGTCGCCTATGTTTCTCTATACTGCTGTGAATGCTGCGTCCAAAAAGAGTGGTGAATTTGATTTGAAAAGTGGTGAATTTGGCTTGAAAAGTGGTGAATTTAAAGTGAAAATGTTATATATAACCTATTAGTAAAATTTACTAACCAAGAGCAATTTACAACTTCCATCAATGCTTTATAATCACATTTCCTCGCCTGCGTTAATCCAGTTCGTGTGGTAAACTCGTTTCGATATGATGGTGGGGCGTTAGTGCCTACGAATCATACGCTGCGGCGAGGGAGGCCCGAAAAAATCACGAATCAGACTCGGGTGACATCAGCGGTCTCTCTGAAGACAGGGACGGAAAAACTAGTGGTCTTTTATAGCGGTTTTTCTACCCATGTCGATTCCTTTTTTGAATGGGAGCATGTGCGTCAAAAAATGGATGGGAAGAGAAAGACTACCGTCGTCAGCAACTCGTCCTGTGGGGAGAACGCGCCTTCTCTTAAAACATCGAAACCATGATTCGCCTGTTCTCAACTATCCCTTATGTCCCTTTGACGTGCATTCTCCTGAATTGTCGAGTGGACGATTCTCTTATCTCCCTTCGCGAGGTAGGAACACAGCTTTATAGACTGTGAGCCACAGGTGTTTATACACAGGCTTTTTATTGAGAACACATTTCACTTATGAATTTATGTAAGTTCATAGAACAATCTTTTACCTAACAATCAACTCTGCCTCTCCTACCTTGGTTATCCGCATGCTTCCCCAATAAAATATCATATTTTCAGGAAAAACGTGGCCAACGACGAAAGGAAGGGGCACTACGCATACTTAGTAGCCTAAATTCGGTATGATCAAGATCCCAATTGTTCATTAAACAAGTAACATCTTTGAAATTCAGATTCTGGAAGATGCTGCCTCTACAGCTTCAGGATCATTTGAACTGGAAGGTAACCCAATTGATGATTTGTGGAAGTACGATGAGGTAACTAGGAATAGGTATGAAGAAAAGTTGTTGGAAAAAATGGTGCGTATTTCAGTTAGATCTCTACGAAGTGCGCCCACCTAGGAAATTTCCACAACGGGCAACTGCTCTCTATCACGACGACGAAAGCATGAATAGTTATGGCACCATTAGCAGTCGTGAACTAATGGAAGAGTTCCAGAAAGCAAAGGAGGTAACCTCTGATTAGTTGCAATTAAGGAGGTACATTTCCCTATACTCTCGAACAGCCGCTTTACAGGACAACCTTGTCGCCTCCCTGTCGGGTCTTGACGACAATCGACCTGCATGTATAAATGACAGCTACCTTTACACTGATCTAGTCTATGTCTCATCGCCTCATAAAATATAAAAGTACTACTCCTGTTACCAATTTTACTACCTAATTTTACTAGTTCTATTTTTTCCCTTGAGCATGAGCCTTGCATTCAGTACTATTATACATGACTACAATGACTTGCAGCTTTTTGAACACATATTCACTTGAAGGTAACTTTTCCGAAGATGACTGAATTCTCCTAGCTACAATTAACGCCGTGGATTGAATTTTCCATTTATTTTCAAGTTTTGTCATGTTAATGTAAGCATGCTGTGTGCTGTGAAGGAAAAGCAGCAGTCACATTAATGCCGTAACTGTTTGTTGTTTTTATTAGGAATCAATAAATTTGTGAGATAATTCAAATAGTTTCCTGAGAGTGAGTGAGATAGTGTAAAGATGACTCACAAGTATGCACCGTGAAATCGGCGTCTAGTACAGCCAAGCGCGAACCGTCGAAGAATACGGCGTGAATCCCACCCACATGGGGAACTGCCCTCTCGCAAAGAGGTGGAGGTATGGGAAATTTGTTGAAGTTGGTGAAACGGAGTTCATCTGAAAACAGTAGTGATAGCAACACGATAAATGTTGTCTTGCCGCAGTTCGCAGAGTTATCTAAAGAAGGTTGGATCATGGACAGAAACGATCTGACCAATCAGATCGCCTTTTCAGCCTCTAGTCAAGAAAGGAGGATTGAGTCCAATTGCCGGACCTCGTTATACCACAAGGTTTTGCCCCTAAGGATGCGTTTTTTTTGTTCGCGAATCGCTAGAGCAATTCGGTCTTGATCTGAGAATTGGTTGGTTGCGAGCGACAACGCACCAACCGCTTATCCTTAGATCAATGCACTTACTACCATCCCAATAAGGGGTTGTGGTTTACCTCCAGGGGATGTCCCTTCGTAAACTTGTAGTTGGGGAGATTTCGGGTGACTAATGGGAGCAGCGATTCAAGGGCAGACTCAAAAAGTCTCCTGAGGGATATTCCCTCGAGGTAAAGGATTGCATACGGCCCCAGGGTGGATAAAGTTGCCCTCAACTGCAGCGGCCTAGCGATCAAAGATGGAGCACGGTCACTCGCAATAGCGCAACTATATCACTCGAGAAGTTTGAACGTGTTCTTACTCCCTTTCTCGCACCACCAACCTCCAAAAAACAAGTCCTGTTGACCTGTTGTAAGATCTACCTGAGGAACTTGCTCGAAATTGTTCTGGTTGAGCGAGTAATCACTCACCGGTAGCAATGACCAATGACTCAGATCCAGCAACTGTTGGCGTGACAGCAAAAATTAGGTGAGAGAAGAAACCATCGTCAAAGAGCACATACATCTGTCGACTCTAGAGTGAATCAGTAAAGTCATCGTTGTTTATTCTGCTTATACTGCTGTGCCTTTCGAGGTTTTTGGGTGGAAATTTTTATTGCACGGTCTAGCGTTTCGACTTGGTCGTCTTCTTCATAGGCCAACTTCCAACGTGGAACCGCGGTCACATGCAGATGGTAGTCAGTAATAAACTACAATCCGCATGTGACCACGGATAAAGGTGGAAGCTTGCCCTCTGAAGAGGACGACCAAGTCGAAACGTTAGACCGCACAATAAAAAATCCCACTTAAAAACCTAAAGGCACAGCAGTGTAAGCAGAATAAACAATGATGCTGTAGGTAGAACAAGAGAGAATTGGTGAGTAATGTCATCAGTTAACCCCGAAAATAAGCTACGAGTTCTAGAGAATTCATTTTACTGAACCAGCAACCCTTCCCAAAAGCAAGTTTTTAAGGCAAAGTAACCAAAACCCTCAGATAAGGGTGAAACTTTTAATGCTCCATGTGCATTGAAAGCCGCACATATTCTTCTTTCGCAAAAAGGAGAAGGGGAGTAAGCATCATATTCCCCAGCTTATAGCTAAAGATGCGGAGCTAAACAAGAAATGTAGAGCTCGATTTCTGCATTCCATTTCAACAACGGTCAAATGAGACGTTGAGCTGAAACTTGGACCAGAGCGAACAATGGGAGACTCAGAACAGACCTTTTCGGAGTGCCATTGCCAAAGAACAATCTTGTGGCGAAACCGTGCCGTCCATTGACGTTTCCAGTCGTAATTCGACACCGACCACAACTCCACTGAACAAATCAGAGCAAAGTAATAATTCAACCAAACTTTTTGTTTCCCGGAACCTCTCCATACACATGACAGTATGATTAGACATAACTGGTGGGGAATTTTCGAATAGATTTTCTCGTTGAAAGAATCTCACAACAGCTCGTGGAAGAGCAAGAGGAATTGATCTTTCCGAAGTAGAGTCCAAAATTCCATTGATAAGTGGTAATGAGTTACGAAGGAAAGATCGGAACCAGCAAAATTATTTAAGTTGCGTATACTTTGTGTCACCGTTCTGAGCGTACGCCCAGCATTCTTCAGCGACTGCCCGCGAGAAGCTCCAACTACCAGCGGAACGCCCAAAACGCTGGATCGATGCCCATACTTTTGTAAGCTCAGAACGCTAACGTATTCCCGAAACGCTCAGAACGTTGACGCAAACTATGAACGCACTCTTGCAGTGCGATTCTTTCGAAGTTGAATGGGAACTGAACGTGAGATGCATACCACGAGGGGCATTCCACACGGAAAGTGAGTAAAACCCACGTTCATCTGCATGCTCCGATCGCAAATGAACACACAAGCACGATGAGTCAACATCCCACTGCATGTCTATCAACTGGTATTGGTCAATTTTAGATGGCATCGATATTTCATGTCGTTTCTCTCCATTTCTTTCGTAGAATACCATCGCACGGCTGCCATCTTAACACTCAACATTTGTTATTGAAAATGAAAAAATGCGTCTCACTAAACCATAGATAGCTCAAGTCGAAATATGACGAAAGTTTCCCGTCAAATTTGCAGTGAATTTGCGGTGTATTGTAGACCGAAAAGCGTGCAGTAACGAAAACCGACACCAAGAGATCATTGGTTCTGCCCACATTTTCGGGACAAGTGAAAACAAATAGGACTGACTCCGAAGACACAAATAATTCTTTTGTCTTGAACGTTGTGAATGGAGAGCCCTGTTGAAGTTTTTTTGTGACAGTAGTCAAAAAGAACTCGGTAGTACAAGCATGCACAATGTCCTTCAGTTCAAATGGACATTTCGATGCACTTGCTCATGAATAGATATCTCGAAAAAAATACTTATATAAAACAAACCTGCAGCCTGCTTCGTTGTGGCAATATAGTTTCCACTAGGCCGCACAGCAATCACCTCTTCCATAGGTTCTGTATTTTTCAGCCGCGCCATCAACTCACCATCGCGATTGAATATCTGCAAAACGAAGTGAAGTGTGGATCAACACAGTCATTAATAAAGCGATTGGGGATGGCGAAAGACATGCTAGTATTATTGAAGACTAAATGATGGAACATCCGACAGTGATCAGTACTGTTCTGTATCTAGACCGGAAACCAGGGCACATCGTCGTTGGGGAATCCCCAATAGGGGGGGGGCGTATTTGGGCTGAGAAAAATTTATTTTGATAGTTGATTTTTCTCGCTTCATGGACGTTGTAAAGGGAGGGGGGGGGTCGTATTTGATCATTTTTGGGAGGGGGGGGGGGTCGTATCATTCACGTTTTGGCGTTGTGGGAGTGACGGTTGACTTTTGGTGATTTTCCTGTTTCACGTACTATATGCCCCCCCCCCGCTCGACGGCTCGATTCGATGAGGAAGGACAGAGGGCTGGGGGGGGGGTCGTACCAACTCCCAAAAAGGGGGGTCGTATAGAGTCGACTAAAATCCCCAACCAATGATGTGCCCTGTCGAAAACAGCGTACGCGTTTATTGGAGTCCAGGCAAAAGCCGAACAAAAGTGAACCATACTCGACAAACAGTCTTTTATACAGGAATGATTTGGTATCGCACAATACTACTATCACTTAGCTTAGAGCACTAATATCTTTCCTCAACAAATACTTTTTAGGACGTGCCACAAATTCGTCTCATATTAAAGGATGAAGTCTTCGCTGTTGATCGGATCCTTTTTTGGGATGCGGCACGCATTCTACTCCCATTCAGAATCGTAAACGCTTGCGGATTGGCGCCAGCTGATCTACAGTCCGATGTTCTTATCTCACACAGATTCCCAGAGGGTTGACTTGGAGGGTTGACCTGGGCGAGATTTGAGCCCCAGAAGCGCACATGGTAAGCGTCTATTAACCACTACGCCACATCCGCCATTCGACTTACACTATTAAAATAAAGTCAGTTGAATGCTATGTGGTCTTTACAATTAATTGCGGGAGTCAGCAGTCGTACAAGCCAGTGATCTTATTCTCTCAAACAATCTAGTTTCATCTGGTAACCTCACGGGCAGGAGGGTTCGGTTGGCCTGAACGGACAAGGCCAATCCTGTATTTGAGCCCAGAACCGTGCGCGATGCTATCTACCATTATGACCTCTGCCCTTTCCTAATTACCGCTTCTTCTTGCATATGTCATTAACGCGTCCATACTTCGCGATCCGGTCGCTCAAATTGCGGGGGATTTGAGCGATAGGATCGCGGAATGAACGCTCTTACGAGTCCTTTCCAAGGAAAGAAACCGTGCGAAATAATTAAATCACAATCTACTTACCGCAACTCGTCTTTCGCCAGACTGCTCCTCGTAGAACGACACAGTCACATACAAACCATCAGCACGCCACCTTATATATGATTTATGTGTATCATTTGGAAGTGCATTACGAGAAACTTCGATGACTTTCTCACGTGCGGCCTGAAAGTGTGGTATAGAATCTTGTACAATATTAAGTAAACAAAAGGTAGCAGCTCTTAGAGCAGAACTATGTCAGTCACAGGAAACTCAGTTTAACTGAAGGACGATGGTCCAAGAAATCCTAAAAAAATGACACCAAACATGGCCGGATTCATACATTTCGAATTTGGTGTTCTGAGAAATCGCGCGAGTCTGGAGAAAGCGCGAACAATGAAGTATACACCGCGATGTGGGGAACTTGCTATTCAAGACCATTCAGTTCTAGTTTCTTCTCTCTCCACATTCGCAAAGTATTAACACGCCTAGGTAACAACAGAAGGTATACGGTGAAGCCCGTCTATACTTTGCGACACTGAGGAATAAGAGAATGCGCGCCAGATGAAAGTTCAAGTATAGAGCAGGCAAACTGGGGAGAGTAGGCGAATCGAAAAAGGCGCGAATCTGGAAAAAACGCGCCAAAGGAGTGCATGGTGATCGATAGACTCCGCTTATAGCGAATCAAGAGAATCGGAGAATTTGATGGTACGATAACTGGAAAATCGGAAAACAGAAGAATACGGGTCAGTTATTCTCCATCACTCCTCTGGCGCGCATTTTCCGGATGCTGCTTCTCCTTTGCTTGGTGGAGTCGATAATTATGGCTGAAAACGTTGCAGTCAGGCGGGACAGTGTCGAGACGGGGGGGGATACGTTTATACATGACTAAAAAGACACCCGAAATGAGAATCCCAAATTCAAACAGCCATGTATCCTCTGATCTTTCCTCGGAACTCAAACTCTCATTGTCTTGAAATAGTGAAGTACACAAATCGATGGCTGTTAAGTCCGCAGTTATAGAACTACACATAAGTTTTGTCAAACTCTATTCTGCTTGTGTTCCATATAGACACTTGGTAGCGGTTACCACTCGCCATTGGACGAAAGGAAAGTGAGAAAGAGATGTGAATAGGTTTCATGAGCTATAACAGAGGTACCTTTCCAGCACTGCCCTGAAACTGCGTCTCAGCAGCTCCCCATCCTATCGTGACCAAAGAGTCCTTACCAGCTTCACTACTCGACATTTGCCTGAAACCGAATTATTTACCTTCCTATACAAATCTTCATACTATCATGTCATCTATCCTATTCTTTGTTGCTCTGCCAGCAACAAAAAAAACAGATCAGATTAGCGAGGCTTTATGGAAGGAACTTTTCGGAGTGGTACTACCATTGATAGCAAGCTTCACGATGGAGCGTGTTCAACGCCACACTACTTGTATGTAAGTAGAAGGTATGGTTGTTGAACAATCATATTACCATGAGGTCATTTAGCCAATACAGTACTCATACGGTCTTGCTAGCCCATTATGTTTCCGGAGCTTCCTTCTATCTACACCAGCAATCTGATAAGTGAAATACTCCCGAAAGAAACTTGATGGGTTTGGCACGAAAATCTCGGCTACCCAACTTTTCTGCTCCCGCGTGATCACTGAGGTGTTCACCCAGCATATAGTACAACCAGAAAAGCTAATGGTCAACGCGCAATATCTTGCATTTCCTCAGCACTTGATACCATTTCCCAATAGAATTTCGGTTTTTTTTCTCTAATAGTGGCCTCACGAGGCTCCGGGATCTTTCACGAACTCTCCATTCAACACGTTTCTCAGCCTCCCCCGAAGCAGGAGTCTGCTATGCTGGCGCTTTCCAACCTATTCTGTGCTGCTCGTTTTCACATCAAGTAGAGGAGAAAAGGAGTAGGGGGTTTGATACGTGCTCTCATGGCCACTTCTCCACCACTCAGTGGGACCAATTTCTCCATAAGAAACTCGCGCGTACCGCAACTCTCATGATGTTATGGATCAATTGTTTGCCAAAGGAATAGCAAGTGGTCTTCATTTTCAGCTCACTTTCTCCAGGACAGCGCAGCATGTAAATGGAGCAACACGGCAAAATGGTATCAACCAAGCGAGTGAGTACAACTGTTTCATAACCACAACGAAGAGGTTTGTGCTAGGTTGCGTTCAGACTCTGTGACACTGGGAAATAGGAGAACGCGCGATACGGGAATCGATAGTCAATTTGCTGGACCAGATTCGATCAATTACCATCCACTCCTTTGGCCCGCATTCTCCTACTCCCCGCTACCACAAGGGCATGAGCACAGCATTCATGGTCCGTTATTGTTGTCCATGAATGCTGCGTTCATACCTTCGTGATACCGGGAGAATATCCCCATACAACCGGCAATCAAATCCGTTTTCTCAAGTTTTGCAACTTGAACGTTCCCAGAATACCTCTACACTAACCACTCTCCACGTATCTCAAAGCATCGGTCGTAGAATACGATTCTATTGCCTTCAACAACTGCCAGAATGGTTTGATCCGGACTCCAACACGCGACTGAGCACTCCTCTCCAAGAAAACAAGCGCTGCATACCTGAATGCATTTTTTTCCACATTAATGCAAAATAACATGCTAGAAAGCAAAAGGCTATTTCTGAATGGAAATACACGCTTAACCCTGATGAAAGGGTTCCCACACGTATCCGGCAGGCTCTTCACCTGTTCTAGTTTTTCAACGGAACACTTTCAATCACACGGCATCACTGATTAGTGCTGATACACTGCATCCGTCGTGAAAGGAGGTGGGCGCAGCTGCCTGCTTACACTTAAGACGTGGCAAAGGCTGAGCTTTTGGCACGATATTGTCGCCTAAGGACCTCCTGATTGTGTGGATAAAGCTTAGATAAGGCTCGGGATGGAAAATATCTCGCGGAAAGACGCATCCTATGGCCATGTTTAACGAATATGTGCGTCAGACCACACTCTCTCGCCCGCGATACGCAGTATACTTTGAGTCGAAGCAAGCGCAGTAGCAGCAGTTGAGGGACCGAGAAATGGTTCCACCATTTTAACCGCACCATAGTCGAAAAGCTTCTCGAAAGAGTTACGAAGGCGTTCAAAACTGTTTCAGAGTCCTGACCAACCGCTTGAGATTCGACATCCATTGTGACTACTTGCCCATTACTGAGTATTATGCAAAGCTCATTTGAGTCCTGAAGAAGATCTACTTTGACGGGGCTGGAGTTGAACTCGTCATTCCATTGGACAACATCTTTCACCTGCAAAATAGAACATGTGGGGATTTTCCGGAACCAGCGACCAAGTGATGAAAAGAACAGCTGACAACCACGAACTTACCATCATCTCAGAGTCCAGCATAATAACATTATCCTGATTAACGAAATAAACAATATTTGAAACATTGTCCTCAACGAATAGCTCACAATCTGAAAAAGGACATTACGACTTCATTAATACGCATCTTCTATGGGCATACTTTTACCACTTCGCTCTTACCGATACGCTATAAAACTCTTACAATCTTCACATCGTTAATCTCCCTAGGTGGAATGACTGCCGAGATTCTAGTAAACGTTCCTTCGCAGATATTAGTTCTTAGTAAAGCTAGATTAGCAAATCACACCTTTCAAGCAATCCGCTGTCGATGTTCCACTGCAAGAAGCCCTCGCCAATATAATATTCTTCATCTGCAAGAGCTCTTATTTCTGGTGACTAATACTGAGTGAACAAAAGGTTTCTACGCCAGTAGCTGAAAGGAATTGAATGCGCAAGCTTTTTTCTCTAGCTCTTCTTGTTACTGGAGCACGCTTAACTCTTTGGAGCGCGCTTTTCTGACTTTTACAAGGCTACGGATGCCAGGTGATTGCAACCCTTCCTTGAAATCCGCTTGCAATTCCCTTCTACTAGATATGAATGCTGCGCGGATTTCAACATGTGAGGACAGCGCTCAACACCGCACTCCATCTTGAACTACCAAAATCAAAGCCCATTAATAAGACAGCACAAAATGTGAAGTCATGCTAAAGCATTTAAACGAAAAAACATAAAGCACTTGTAACATTTGTAAGTTTCTGTACTTGTAGCTAGAACCTCACTACCGCCACCCCCCCCTCCTTCCAGAGACCAAAAACGACCCCCTTCGCTGAAGGTCATCCCCATCGTACGAAGTGCCCTGCGGGTGAAACCTGTCAGTTCTTGATGGGTTTGTCTACTCTGCGTTCAGGGGAGATGGGCAAGAGAATCGTAAATTGCCGCTTCGTCGCGCGCGGCAATGGGCGCGACGTTTCCTTAATTTGCACTACCCTTTCGACTGGAGCATCGGATTTCATGTAGACAAGGACATGGTAGACACTTATGTCTATTTTTGGTCATACATTGTCTATTCTCGACCAATACCACCTAAAATCGTCGTCATTAGCGACGCCCACTGGCGCGGCGAATTACGATTCTCTTGCCACATACCCCGCGTTCAGAGTTCCGAGTGGATGGCACTGCGTGAGCACGGCCCAATTTGAATTCTGCCGTTGCGGCGGCGCCCCTCTTGG
>MU964613.1:1061-11330 GCA_036418165.1 Cooperia oncophora | reverse complement strand
TGACCAACGATGCAAAGTATGACGAAGGAAAGACAACCTTCAAAATCCTACTTTTGTTGGGTACAAGACGCCCCATCCTATACACTGCTATTGGGCGACATTCAACAGCGAGGTAGTCCAATAACTGTCTAACACATGAGAAATCATAAAAGACTCTATCTGATGGAATGCGAGCACTACTTTCATCAACTCCAATTATAACTATCGAGCGTTTTCTTTCTACCTCTTCAAAATTATCAAACGAAGAATTAATTGGCGTCACAATACCAGAATGAGAAGTGGGGTTACACGATGACATCGATTGTTTCATGACATCAATCTGTGACCTTAGCCTGCTTACTTCACTTTCTAATTCTACATTTTTCTGCCTCATGGTTTTATTTTCTTCTAACAGTTCCCTGTTGCGCGCTATCAGGCCGTTGACTTGTTCTTTCAATTCGAAAAGAAAGCCCAATGCGCTCTTCAAATGGGTCGGTAGCGACGTATCGTTTATGACCAGGTCAATGGCGCGATCGAAGTCCATCTCGGGGCTCTGGAGGTCGATCCTGTGCTTTTTCCCTCTGCGGGCCTGAAGGGAAGGTGCCGCAACTGGAGTGTCCATACACAATAGTAAAAAAAACAATACGGAAGAATTTAACCTGAGATGGTGGCTTAACGTATGCTGCCAGGTCCCCAGCCACCAGGGATATCGCTTGCGTCGACGCGTAGGCCACGAAAATTCGATAGAATCAATAAAAGCAGATTACCGGTGCAACGCTCGTGTTTAGGTCGAGCGAACCAGTTATCAGGAATAAAGCAGAATTAGTTCAGCCAGTATAGTAGAATACTAGTCAGGCAGTAGAAAAAGGGGCTTAGAACGCAGTAGAAGTACGAAATACTGGAGTCGAGCAGCCAAGGAATTCTTTACAGGCGCAGAGCCAACCGACCCGACCGCTCACCACGCGCGCACGGTACAACCCGGTAGGACGTCACCTTAGCTAAGAGCCGAGTGCTATCTTTCGGAGAAATGGGCATTATGAAATAGCTTATGGACGTGATGATAGCTAAAGCGCATACTACGACTAATCATATGGGGTGAGATTGGTCTTCAAACTGAAATAGATTCTTCTATCGTGCCTTTTTCTGCCGAAGCGTCACCCGGCTTAGCTTGATTCATAGCGTCTGCATCATTGTCCTCTTACCAACAACTTGAGTTACCAATCTCAAGACAATTCAATTGATGGGCAGTGAGCGCCCCCTGCTTCGCTGTTACCCAATGAAACAGCACACATTTTTCCAAGTTGCGGTCGGAAATATCAGATTCTTTTGATGCTTAGAAACTTGTCTCCAGGGGTAGTTTGACTCGCTGAACATGAATATGATGGTATTTCACTGCAAAAACCCTTGTGACATGCGGTTATACTCATAATAAAAAAGTTTTCAGAATTAACCACACATGGGGAATCGCCCGCCTTCCATGGCAAAACATATCAAGAAACTCAGGTGGAAATTGCCAATACAGAAGTTTGGAGGGCTCACACCAAGTGTTTTGAGATGGAAAAAAGCAAGGGGTTACAAGAGCCAAGTTCCAACATTCGCAAACTGTCGTCTCATCGAAGCAACTTCACTTACCACTAGGGCATACCGGCGGGGTTGTCGCTTGCAGTTATCCTTCTCAACTTGTGCAGACGGAGCGAAGATTAAATGGTCCGTAACTCCCTTTGGAGAATCGTTCCGCAAAATAGAAGGTCAGATTTGGATTCAGCGGCTCTCAAGACATCATATTTTATACATCGCACTGAATATGGGCCGGGATCGACCTGTTGGGTTCCCTTGTTCAGTTCGAAGGTCCGGGACCTACTTCACACACGCAAAGAGGATTGCCCTGCCGGAAAGCAGTCGAATCCGGACTGGTTTCAAATTGACAGTGATGCCTACATTGAAACTGGCCTCGTGCAAAGAGAGATGTTCTGAACCTGGAACACAGTGTAGTCATAGAGAACGGTTGATTCGTGGTGTCCGTACTGTGGAATGGGAGATAGATTGCTGGAAGATAGGCAGCTGTTTAGGGAACTTTAGAAAATCTGCGTGGTGGTCCACTCCGTGGCGAAGCATCACTTGGCGATCCGAAAAAATACAACATAACTGGGGGTATCACGTGACAACTACTTTTGGTAGGGGACCTGCAGCCAGAGAGCAGGAGAAACAAAGAACTGCGGCTGCCCAGGCATCGAGAGGTACAAAAAACAAGCTGCGAGCTAGTAGATGACGCTTTTATCGTTTGAGGGAAGGACTCAGGGGTAGATGATCCACATTCCAGGCGTCAAAAAGGAATGTAAAAGGTCACGGTGTTTACAAAACGGCAGACGTGAGAGCCTGAGAAATACAGAACTTAACGCTAATTGAAGGCGTATTCGGCTTTTAGGACCGTCCTTCACTGCTCTCCGTAGTCCAAGCTTGTGACAGATTCGTTAGGAAACGTGGAAGCTAAGAATGGACTTCCTCCTTCCCCTGGTTCATCAGTTAGTCTCACTGTTAGAATTATAGCATTTTTGAAAACTTTCGGCCAACAAATTGCCACGAGCAGTAGGAATCTTCAACGAATCTTTATTCGGATTCAAGGGAAGCAAGCGGATGTAAGTGGGAGGAATAAATAACATTAGCACCTCGTATTGTCAATTGAATCGTGAATGAATAGGGTAATTTTCGCTGATGTCGTCGATAATCAGTTAGTTAACAGTGGACCTCGCAGAGGAACAGAAGGCTGCAAAGGAGGTGCCCTGCGGTTAAAAAGAGAACTGTGTGAGATATATTGAATTAAGCGCAGTCTATTTGTATAATATGGATTGGATATAATGATTGGCAGGCAATACGAAGTGCCGCTGTGTTAGGGAAACCGCGAGTCGCTCTGGCCACAGAGACGCCAGAATGCCTCGATTACACTCGATCGGGCTGCTGCGTATTCTTCCTCAACACGCTTCCGGAAACCGCACAGCACTTCTTCGAGTTGTGTATATCGCCGATTAGCCTAAAATAAGATCAACATTATTGAGTACCGGAGAGAGAAGGTGGAACGACTCGAGACAATGTATGTACAAGAGTCCAAATTTGGGCAGCTTAAGTACGTAAGGGGTGGTCTAACCTCAGAAGCGGCCACATATATGAATAATCCTTCATAGAATGGGAGCTCCAATACTTTTTTTTTCTCGCTGCTTTCATTTCGAACAATGACAAATTGTGTCGCAATAGCACGTAGAGCTGGAGATTAGGCTGCGTTACATACTTGCCGCAGCGTCACCAAAGTCTACCACCATCACCAGGCGTCATCAACAAACCAGAGAGTAGAGAGTTATGGGAAGCGGAGCAGCAGCAAAAATAGCAGGACCACGGCGTCGTGAAGATTGCAGCGCGTGGTCAACCGTCACGCAGACTGACTTACAAATACACGAAATTATTGCAATTAATTCACGTTGTAGATGTAGGTCTAACGGTTACTAAGTCCAGCTGATGCTGCCTCCTTACTTCCCCACTACGCTTCTCCCCCCTGTCGGCTGAAATGAGACGCTGGGAAACGGGCTTGGCGGAACGTCTTCGGAACGGCTTGAGTGGAGCGCTGCCGCAAAGTATGAACGCAGCCATGTAAGCCGTATTCAGAGGCCCAACTCAATGTTGAGGCCCCGTCCAAACTCACTCCATCTCAATCATCCAAACGCTCCCGCCGTTATGTGTAAAAGTCGAATGCAAAATTCATCTCAGAATCGGTTCTCCACCATTTCATATTTATTGCTTCTAGAAACTTATAGGAGAGCCTTGGAGTCGCTTGGATGGGACTGTAAGGCGAGGAATGGTTGCCGCACGTGTTGCAGCAATGGGATGTAAACGCTACCATCACCCAGAATAGGATTCTCACTTCCTAGAAGTTTCGAAGATACCAATGTGGAACTTACAAGGTCGTTCCTTGTGCGTACGTTTACGGTGCCTATTTGCTGTTTCAGTTCGGCCCACCACCAGAATAAAGTTGTGCTTCGATGCGATGGCAGTTTTGATCCGCCGATTTAGTGTTCCCACGCACTCAAAATTTGCCTCCACCTAAGGATCGTCTCTGTTAGGTGGGTCCAGCCAGCTGGGCTATTACGATTGGAAAAGAGAGTGCAGTCCACCTCATAGTTTGCATCAGTGAATTCTTTTGCCACTTTCCGGGCGTATGGGACTGACACGGCGCATACTGGAATCACGTTCACCTAAATGATAATGGATTCGAATGTAAACACATCTTGATAAGAACAAGCAGAACGTGGGACTGTATCGGGCCGAAAGGACATTGATAAGGGTGTTTACTAGAGAAGACGAGCTTTGAAAGCGTACCTGGTGAAGCGATAACCAGAATGGCCAGCATTCTCCACATTCGGTAGCAATAATAGCCAAAATTGTCTCTGCTGGTGGTACGATGGCACGATGAATCAGCACTGGTCGGTGCCGCTTACCATCCTCTCTTAGAAATCAAGAGATAGTAAAAATGAATATTGTTGCATTGTAACATAAAAATAACAGTCACTCGAACTGGATTCCCTTTCGAAGATTATTCAACCATTGTCAAAAGAGTGGCATCTTTTATGTGAATAGGGACCAGGAGTCTTCAACCGCTAGCCACAATAAAGTGCGTGGCAAGGGCAGTCGGTGCTTGCCAAGCCCGAAACAAGGTTCGGAAATGCACTCAAAACCCCTGAGATGTGGTAGGCGTAGCTGCGTACATGAATAGAAAGTGGTAGCGGCTAAGCTTTTCTGAGATATTGATTTTGGGGCAGCTGCAACCATGTCTTTCTTCAACACAGAACAAGATGACAGTTGTCACAAATTGACATATTCCACGAGTAATCTGCCAGTGTTCATTTGCCACGCCTACTCCGTCGCTGGTATAATGAGTGCACATTCCGTGATTGCCAAGTTCAAAAGCCTGTGAATGACGGCTGCTTCGTGCGTTGCGATAAAATTTTTGGACATTTTCTTGAGTGCGACCGAATGGCTCTCGCGGGCGCTTCGAGAGTCTCTGCGTCTCTAATCACGGCACGCTCACACAATGCTGAAGGTCAACTGTGTAGGTTGCGAAGGTTACTTGTGTCTCTTTTCCTTACAAGCTCGAAACAGCCACCTTTATCAACCGTCTAAAATATACGATTGGACTGAGAACTGCGATCATGCTAGGGTGTCCAGAGTGCGAAGAGCTTTCCAAGCTTTTCAACTCACTAGTACATGAAGGTAATGATAAGTAAAAGTTTCGCCTATGAGTTATGAGCTTATGGCCTATGGGTTGCGAGGCCAGGACACTGAGAATCAACTCTACCCTCCAAATCGCGGATTATCAGATTTTACCGTACCCGAAAAGTGAAAGGCTTGGTTGCTTGGGTGGGAAATCCGGGATCTGTACCTCGGACAGCACATGTGATAAGCAGCCCAGCGTTGCTTCTATTCCACCTGCACCCTATCTAAAGAGAGAAAGCGGCATAAAATCTGGCTGGAATAAGCCGGGCCCACTCACTGTTCTACGTAAACCACGAGGTGGAAATTGACAGTAATGCCATATTGCGTAAGCCTCCAGCACATTGCGTGCTCAAACGCAGTGGGGGGGGGGGGAAAGAAATTGAGGTGCCTTCTTACCAAAGCGTTGCATTAGGATGGCAATGATCTGTATATTTCATCACATTATCACTGCGGTCGACTATTAGCGTTACTGCTCGGAAAGCGCTGTCCTATCTCTCTCAACGCTCCATGGGTTACGCAGCCCATATTTTATATCACTAGGAACGGGTATAGGCGCGAGAAAAAAATAATGAGCAGGATTGAGAACTTCAAGAATCCAAAGCAATGTCAAAGAAACCTACCCAATATAACCCAGATCGAATCGTTCCGGTAGCTCGAAGTCCAACTGAATGGAGCCATAGATGTGATAACGACCGTTGGGCTCACGAAAAGTGAGGTCAAGCTAAAATTCTTTGGTGCAAAATGGAATTATTGCAATTCTCGTCACAGCAAATATACGTACTCTTGGACCATAGAACGGTGCTGCTCCTTCTCTGATTCCTGTGGATCTACCTCTTTTTTGAAACTCATCTTTTAGTACTTTTTCGGTTGTCTCCCATAGCTAAAAGTATGCGACATCGAGGCTATTGCCCAGTCTCAGAAGATTTTACCGCCTCGCAGGGTAGAAATGTACAGAAGAAACGCACAAAAACGTCTCCTAAGCAGCAATCATGAGATCTTGTTGACAGCTCTGCCTCAATATTGAATTTCATGACTTTTCCGTAGAAAAATGATAAAAAGTCGATGCTGTCCTGAAACAGTTTATTTTTGAGCACAGCCCGCGTACGTCCCATAGGCGGAACCGGACTACCATTGGACCCTACTGGCACGCTCTTCACCCTTCAAGAAAAATGGACCGTTTCAATGGGGAAGGCACAGTGGTAGGCCAGCCCTCACGTCTGCACGGGACGGGCCCTGAGACCCTCTCGGGTGCTCAGTGTACCCTTAAATGAAAATAAGACAGTCATGCCTTGATCTCAGCAGCTATCTGGTCCGGTCGGCAAAAAATATGTGAATCATCCTCCATCAGTCGGCAAACGTACGGTTGACGTAGTGGGTTCGACACTCCATTGCTCCTTAAGAACCAAAATGAGAGAGAAAATGTGAAGAGGAGACAAGGGAATGTGTTAACAATGTCGAACGGAGCTCAACTATTGCTACCCGGGTTCACCTGTCTCCCGCCCTGTTTGCTTCTATGATGCGATTTCCGCCTCCCTGCACTTCTCTCTCTTGTCCAAATGGAATCGGTGAACGTGCTGGAGGGAGCTCAGGACTGGCTACAACGTTGTGTGCCATGTCTTCAGGAAGCACGACCTTTCGTTCCTATGGCATCTTCGACTGTCGTATCACCTGCTTCAGCTTTCTTCCTGGCAATCGTGAGATTACTCAAGTAGACGCTTGTAATGTCGCCACGTGCCTTTGTTGACACCACTGACACATGTGTAAGCTTTCAGTTCTTGGGTACCACCAACAATATGTTCTTTGAACCTGACGTCAGTGGATTTTCTATTCATGATTTGGAAAGGTTGTTCCAGCTCTGGAATAGTGCGACGTGGCTAAATCAGCGATGCAAATGGTGTCTCGTGCGCGGCATTCGCACCACGACCTCAATCAGTGTGGGACGAGCACAGGACGTCGCTTCAGATGCAGGTGGCACGGTAAATCCACAAGGCTCCTAGCGCGAAAGAACATTTAGCCCTTCAACGGGTTCTGCGTGGCGCATTTTCCAACGAAGGGCGCCGTTATAGCGCCTAATCAAGGTGCACCATGCCCACCCAGTCGCCCATAGGCAACCCCCCCTCAAATGGACGCACAGTCACATCGACGCTGGTATCTTATCGCTTTATTTATGAAGCCACATTCTGATAATTGAAAGCATTGCTACATGGATATATGGATAAATGCCGTTGCATGAGCGCTGGCGTGTCTTGAAAGTGGTTGGTGGCACGATGCCAGGAGAAACCCGTCCAAACTTGCTCGTCCGATGCCATTCAGAACAAAGATTTTTGGCAGATTTTGGCCGTTCAACTTCGAGTTCGCATGCACACCCTTCCTACTATTTTAGAGCAATAGAAAGTGCATGGCCTTCAATAGTTAGGAACACTCTGCTCGCCTGCGCCGGGAATGTATGAATTTTATGTCAGTGGAACAGAGAATTTTCTATCATGTTGATCCACATGCCTGTAGGCATCCGCGTGCAATCAGTTATAGGTGTTATGCCAAGCTTGTTCATGCTCCATGGACATCTTGATCGACAGAATATTCCTTACCACATGATCGGAGAACATCTCGCATTGCGTAGGCCGGGTTAAAGCATATTGTGGAGGTCTTGCATAACCACCTGAAAGGGCGCCACCCTGAGCTCGTGTCCGGACGGTTAATGCGAACGTCAGCAATGAGAAGCGGCTGAGGCGTGGCCAACGCCCACTCGTAGCCCGTTCCACCTAATGGCGTTCGCAGAAAGCGCCCCACCCCCAACCCATCGCCCGAAACCCATCGTCATGCCACTGCCTTCAAAAACGGGTTCTCTAAGAAAAGATGGGTTCAAAAACTGGCAGGCACCGCGAGGAACCCAACTCCCTGAGGTGCCCAGCCTTCACATCGAACCAGACTGTAAGTACTCCGAAAGGTCGCTGTTTTCATGCTTCTGTAATCCAGGTCCATATCCAGTCTTGTGGCTAGTGAAGCGGTCCGAAATTGACGAATAGTAAATAACCGTTGCTACCATGAACTGCGATGGCATTCAATTACCTCCTGGTGCGAATGTCGCGTACGTGAACATGCTTGCAACGCCACATCGTCTCAACAATCACCACACAGCATTAGAGGAGTTCTCATTGGAGCTTTGTTTGATCTCGTTGTTCTTTTCACAAGTGGCCTCAGTATAGAGGAAGAGCTCCGTTTGCTCATGTGTAGATTCCAGTGGAATGTAAGCAAAACGCTAATGGTAAGCACACGAATGGATTCAGCTGCGGGTTGACGAGACAAACCTGTGAACAACACCGAAATCCGAGTGTCGAATCGGTAGTTCCGTGAACGAGGGAGTTGTGTGGCCATAGAAAAGGCAGTGGCCTGAACAGCTCGCAGTGAGCATGTCGCCTCTCGTCATCGCAATCCTAAACGACATTTTTTATGGAATTGGTGTGAGACACCTCGTCCATAGTACCTGGAAATCTCTTGTGAAAAGTGCTGCCAACGTCCATGTGGCTCCCATAACGAATCAGAGTACATGTTTGGAGTGACAGCCTGAAATATCCTTTTCCATTTTTAGCCGTTCGCGTAGCGCGTGAAAATGGTAGGTGCACTTATCCCGAAGATGGGGAGGGCGTGGCTGCGTGCTTTAATTGAATATGGCGTAAATTGCGTTCTTCGTTAATTCCATATGGGGCAATTGTCACCCTGTCTTTTGCAGGACAAAGACATCGTTACAGTTGTCCCGGAACGGCAATATCTCTCCAAAGAGAGAGCCGGTGCAACATTTAAATGAAGTATGCAGCCACGCCCTCTCCGTCTCCAGGATATGGAGTGTAGTTATCGACTAGGTGGGCGCAAAATCAATACCTATCCCAGATCTTTTGAAGTGATAAGCCAGTTACGCTCTTACCTTCCGGGGTACCATCGAAATTTGTCTCTATATTATGCTATGACTATGTGGACTTGGGAAACTCGTCCTTAGAGGTACGATACGCGATCAGGTATAAATATTGGAAATATGCGTCGGGAGGTAGTGTGGCTCCGCGACGAACAACCTTGTACCGGTTTCGCGGCAAAAAATTGTAAGGGAGGGCGCTATAGCGCAATACAGGTTCAGTGCCGCCTCCTTTTTTCAGTGACTCCACCTTCAGACCCCGCATGTAAGCCCCCCCCCCTTCCAGTGAAAAACGGAAGCTGCAGGTCGAAAAAGCATGAAAATCGTCACTTATACGGTTGATCTTATCGGGGAACAGGGTACATCGTTGTGTGAACCAAATAGGGGATCATACTTTTCCGCTGGGGAGGGGGGTGTATTTCGTCGTTGTAGGGAGAGGGGGGTCGTACTTGGCCACTGGGTCGTATATGCCTTTGAGAGGAATTTTCCGCGTCCGGAATAAATTTTTCCCGGATCTTGACTTTTCACGTGATTTTTACTGTTTCATATACTGTGCTTCCCCCCTCCCTCGACAACGAAATTTTTGCTTGTGGAATTGGAAAAAGTGGGCAAGCAAAGTATTTGGTTGGGGAGGAGGGGGGGGGGGTCGTACGGAGGCCCTCATCTAGGTAGGAAAGGGGTCGTACTGACACCCTCCCTCGAAGGACAGCTCGTACGTACCCCACCTACACCACATCTCACACACCACAATGCTGTACCCTGTCGGAAAATCAACTGCGCGGATGGCGGCGTGGTGTTGGAGATGGAGTTAATTGGGCACGTGCAAACTGGGATCGAAATGGGGTTCTATCTAGGGCAGTGGCATGTTTTTTCTGCTTTTTTTCTTCACTATCGAGTTACTCAGCACCTTGTCGTCTATATGTAAACCAGTAATAATCCTTTATCTGTGATGGCGAATGATCGCGGCCTTTGCCTTCAAAGACGAACTGCACACTCACCTCCCCATGGCGAGGTGAATCGGTCTGCAGCTGCAGTAGCGTGCCACTTTCTCCTCCCAAAAATTGCAGGGGCGGTAGTGAAACCCAAGTGCCGTCTCCATACTCCGCCCTCGCTATGCTCATTGT
>MU964563.1:0-14601 GCA_036418165.1 Cooperia oncophora | reverse complement strand
AGGCTGTCGTCGGCATTACTGCCACCAATTATGCTGAATTGTCACGACGCTATGATATCAAAGTACTGGGAAATATACCAACCGAGTGAGTCTTTATGTTCCTTTTCACTTTGTGACATTTCTCAACTTTCCAAATCTGAGGTCTCGATGAGTGTTGGGAAAAGGGTAGCCTGTTACCGCCCGTGGTACTTTTTTCGGGTTACTACAATGATAGCTACGAGTGGGCAGCAATTAGATGAAACTCACATATAGCTCGACCTATGCGTTGTGACGGCACGCGTCATGATAGTAAGCTAAGAGTAGGTAGTGGGGTTGAACCAGTATTTCCAAAGGCCGAAGTTTCCCAAGTGCTGTAGTTCTCCGAAGGCAAAAGCTAAATAGAGCCGGGTGTGAAATAATGAGCCTATATATGGCTGCCTGGCTGTTTTACACTCGCTCTTATCTGAAATATCGTCCTCCAGCCTAGTGTCTCTGCGTCTCTCTCTTCAACGCATACTCATCCAACGCTGGGAACCAGTCAATAATTATTTGTGGCTTCTCGGAGGTTTCTTCTACCCTTTTTTCACTTATGACTCAATTGTCACTAACATACTTTATCGACCTTAATACCTACGACTCAAATGGTGGAATGTGCCTGTTTAGGTGAAGTACCGCATTTGTTCCAGATTTCCTCCACCTTCACTGCCTCGCTTCGACCTTATTCAATACATTGGCGTTAACGCTGTCGCTATTGCTTTGACAGCCGTTGCAATTCACCTTACTGTCGCTAAAATTGTTGAAAAACGTTACATAATACAAGTTAATACGGGCAGGTGAACAACTTTTCGTTTATCTGTGACACCATAATGGTCGAATTCAATGACACCACTATAAGGAGCTATATGCACTCGGTTTCGTCGGCGTTTTATCGTCATTTTTCCCGGTATTTCCGGTTACATCTGGATTTGCTCGAAGTGTCGTTGGAGCTGCTGTTGGCAGTAGTACACAGGTAATTGTGATTCCTTTGGAATTTGGGTATTAGCAACGTTGTAGGTTGACCGATACGAAGGGAGCCCTATTTCAACGTTCGAGGGAAAGGGGGTTTTGGGGGGGGGGGAGGAAATCGTGTCCGCCTTTGTGGAAAGGGTTTTTGACTGTTGGCTTTCTTGGCTTTTTCTTTTTTGCCCCACTTCACATTCGTCACCTTTCGTTACGTCAGGTACCCTTTTCTTCTGTCCTCCTCGCAAAATAGGAAAACTTTGGAAAAGGAAATTGGACGGAAGTTAGGGGACTTCCAAGAGTTAGGATGGGGATAGGACAGGGGGTGGTAGTCTCAGAAGAAGAAATTTTGAGGGGCTCGTATTGTGCCAATTTTTTCCAGCGGTGCAAAAAGTGCAGGACGTCGGTAAAGGCGATCAGAGCTTGAAGTACTACTATGAGTGGTTTTGTGAGCGTGCCTGGTGTTAGCTGGAGAACGTTTGGCACGCAACACGAAGAAACGAGAGAAATTACATTGATAATTTGCATTTTACAGTTGACCTGTCTTTTCTCATCGTTGGCCTTAGTTCTGGTCATTCTCTACATCGGACCCGCACTGGAATATCTCCCGAAATGCATTTTATCGGCTATGATTATTGTGTCACAAAGGGCTATGTTTGCAAAATTCGCTGAACTACGAGAACTTTGGCCCGTGTTCAAAGTCGATTTCGTGAGTTCTTACAGTCAATTCTGTATCTTTTCCGTCATAGGGTATCCTGAAAAAATTTGGAATTGACGGCTTCGAAGCTCGCGAGTTGATGATTGGTGGCAATATGAAGCATCCAATCACGCCAGCATCTGCGGCACACAATAGCCACATCTGCTGCTTTTTACTATGAATATAGTAGCTTTATATTTATAGACTATATGGGTGATGAGCATGGTATTGACAGTCTGCTTCGATATGGGAGAGGGACTACTTCTTGCCACAGGGTTCGCTGTCTTAACAACGATAATACGGATGCAGAGGTATGTTGAAAGCACTTCAGTGAGTAGGATAGAGTCAATTGACCTAAGGTATCCTCAGCTATTCCGCAGGCTGCCTCTCGTTCTATTCGTTTCTCTTTCGTATTTCGTTTTTCTTTCGACCCTGAATAAGTAGAGTGAGAGCTCTCGAACGTAATCCACCGTGACTATTATGGTGTAACAGATAGTTTCAGGCCAAAATGGCACTTTCTTTCCCGCGATTCTGAATCTGACATTTTCAAAGAGACGAAGAAAAAACATCTAGAGTTTGTGGGAGGAAATGTATGCGTATTTCGCATGGACGCACCGCTCATTTTCACGAGTATCGATCGATTCACAACGGTCAGAAGTCTTCAGAATTCATTCATTAGCGTAAGACAATACATAGGAAATATTTTTCGGTAGTTTGTGGGCCTTGTGCTTAGTGTGCAAAGGCGATGCTGGGGTGTCAGAGGAATAATCGCGCGCAGCCCACTATCCTTTCTGCATGCATGCACAAGCGCCAGAAAGGATAGTGAGCTGTACGCGATTGTTCGGCCATCGTTGTAAGAAGCTGTGTCACCGCATGGGACCTCCTACACGCTCAGCACGACCTTTGGCGTAAATAAGAAGGCAGGGGCACGATGGCCGAAGGGGTGGGGGGAGAGGGAGGGGGTCATTGGTGGAAGGGCTGCGAGAAGACGTTTCGCCCCACCCCACTGATCCTTTCCATCAATGACGTTGGCAGTAACCGCCACCCATCATGCCCGCTGCCTTTAATCAAATTTCAATTCAGGCAGTGTGGCAATCGGTGAAGACTTTCGAACGTTCCAAAGCAGATTCCTTCGTGACAATCGATCAGATGAACTCGCGCCAATACGGACGACATTTTTGAAAAGGTTACATTACAACTTGTTACCAGCTCGTCATTAGGAAAAAAAAAAAAGCAGTGGTATGGTTTTCCCCTTTTGACGCGTGTACAACAGAACGAGGCAGTTGAAGGCTCTTTTGTAGCGCGCAGCAATCGAGCTCACAGGCGCTCCCACTCCACCAAGTATGGCCTATGACTGGTTTAGGAACAAAGGACGTTCCTTTTTGACTGGGACATGCTTTTGTTCCCATACCTGGTGGCTTCAAGGGTGTCAAGGCAAAGTTAAAACAAAGTTAGCATAGGAATAATATGGAACCTACTTTGTACTTCCAGGTACTGCTGTAACCTTACAGTGCAAGAACGAGAATCGTTCTTTTTTTCAGAAAGCTCGTGCAGCTTACAAAGGTATGGCTCATGAAGACCGATGTCGACTAGTTATTGACTGCAGTGGATTCCCTTATGTGGACTATCTTGGTCTAACGACACTGAAAACAGTGAGTGAAGTGTTTCTTACTACTACCAGATCTTACTCGATTTTCACTGGTAATTAAGTGTCCCACATAAATAGCTAATTCGGTCATTTTATCTTTGCAGGTTGTAGCTGATCTCATCGCTGCCAACGTTCAGACGTACTTGGTAGTACAGAAAGGTAATTACTAGTCTTTGACAGGAACCTATTCAGTCTTTGACCGTTCCCTTGGCTTCATAGCCTATAATCGTTTTGTTATGTAGGTATAGCGCTTGATGGAGCTTCTGCTGGTAGCGTTCCTGAGCACCTAGTTTTTGTTTTCTAGAGTCGCCCACTGAAGGGTGGGCTGCCATGATGGAAATGGGCTGGCGCTGCGCCAAGACGTATAATATGTATGTCGGGGAGCCCACCCGGGGCTCCGACACTTTTCGAAGTTTGGCCTGTATAGAGGGTTTATTTTGAACAGCACAGGCTTCTTTCGAATTGGCAAGTGGGCGGATTTTTCGCTTTTTTTTTCAAAAATAAACAAGGGGCAAAATTTTACAGCTGGCGAGACGCAGGACAGGGCAGCCATTGCGTTGTGGATCATTTTCCTGAAAATTGATGAAACCTCCCCCTAATTCCATACTCAAGTAGCGAACTCCCTGCCCATGCTACCTTTCCACCCAACTTTGCTAGACTCTCCCCAACCTCCTACCACTGTTGGCCCATTTTTTCTTCCGAAATTCTCTGAGTTTTTACGAAATTTTGCTGTCGAGCGAAGGGGGGAGGGTGGCAAGTAACCTAGCGTGCGTCAAGCACGTCCAGCACTCTGGCGCTGGTGGAGCATACAGACAATACGTACGAGGAAGGGGCGATGGTAGGAGCTACGATGACCGCCCACAAGGGCACCATATCTATAAATAAACCAAAGGACTCACGACGTGACGATCAATAAACAGATGAAAGTACATTTTCAGACCTTTCTGATAGCAGGAACACATGTGCTTGCGCTCAGGAAGCCTTATCTAGAAGTTGTACCTTCCAGCACTCTGCTGAATAGCCTATGCATGGCGGCAATGTGCAGAGGTACATCGCAATTAGAGCCATGAACATATACCGTGATATACTTGAACGGAAAACATGCGTTTTAGAAGCATACCGAAGTCCATGTGCGACTTTCTTGCAATCTTGGCATGCTGGATATCCTTTTCGTATGTCTTCAAGCCTGTACAAGATTGGATGGCTTTATTACTAGGCCTACGTTTCGGCGTCTTCGCCTCGTCTGAGCGGCCTGAAATGGACAAAAAACAGATGCAACTTGCCCGCTCAAGCGCCTAAACAATCTCAAGACAATTTCCCTAGACTAGTAAAGCACCCAACGATATCAATCAATAGTATTATGGCTCACCTGATCAGCCGCCGCTATGCGGGGTCGACCACCCTGAGGAACACTCAATCGAGAAGTAACCAGTACTACTAACCCTCCTCAACCTCACGGTAGATCAAAACTTGCAAAGGTCGAGGAAGGGCGCCAGCTCACGCGTTATGGCCACACACTCTCCCTTTCTATTCATCTGAGGGTCCTTTGCCGTAATCCAGAATGCCTCCAATGTCTTACGCGCTGTGATCTCGGCCTCCTGCGCTAATATGGTCACCGACACGTCGAATGTCGTGCCTTCATGATGTTGAAACCCGATGGGCTCCAAGCGGGTATAGGCTCGCGACCTACTAAGTCCCTCCAGATGTTCTTTGACCCGCACACGGAGAGGACGTCCTGTTTCCCCTATATACTCGCTGCCACAGCTTTGGCAGTGTATCAAGTAAATGACTGCAGACTTCATGCAATCACCCTGCTTGCCAAAGGGGCAAACGACACATTCTGGAGTGTCACACAATGTGTCGTACAGGCGGTTGCGAACCAGAAGACGTTGAAGGTTAGATGGGGGTATTTCCACAATCCTAACTTCGTTTTGCAGATCACACCTGTGTTGTAGTGATCGAACTGCCTTACTCACTTGATCGGAAATGAAAGGGCAAGGCAAAACAAACTTTATTAGGCATCGATTGATGGCTGTCTCTAGGACATGTGGAATACCCCCTTCGCGCCACCTCAGAGCAAGGATACCCATTGGATAAGGCAATGCCCTGAGCGATGTTCAGGGATTCTCTTTTCAACTCCCTATCAGACGAAACCTTACTGGCGACCCTGTACATGTTGCTTACTACAGCTTGCTTGGTTTTAATCGGGTGAGCCGAGGAATAATGAACCAAAATGTTCTTACTGCTCGGCTTTTCGAGATAACCATTTGGTCCTGACTGCCCCACTTAAGTAGCTGGACTTGAACATTGAGGAACGGCAGCCAATTCTTGACGGGTTTTTCCCGTGTAAATTTGATGTTATTCGACTGCTCATTTAATAGATCGAAACAGACATCCATTTCGCTCTGAGTTGAACATATAATGAGACAGTCATCGATGTATCGATGGTATAGAATTGGTCTGCGGTCTAGCACGGGTTCCTCGACTTTGGACATGAATACTATGGCTAAGACAGGGGCTAGCCGCTGTCCCATAGCAAGGCCTCTCAGCTGTTTGTAATAATCACCCGCCCATCTGAAAATAGAGCATGCTAGGCACTCCTTTAAGACTGTCATTACTTGTGAGATCGTGAACCCATAAAGATTGAGGGAGGATTCGTGCTCACGAAGCAACTCGTAAGTGGCCTCCAGTGCCGCGTCATTCGATACATTGGTATACAATGATGTCACGTCAAATGATTCTATGACGCTATCTTCTCGAGGGTTGGCACTGGTAAGTTTATCTAGTAGCATGCTCGTATTCGTTAAGTGGGTCTAAAGGGTCAAAAAGCATTTGTGATTGTGTTCGCTCTAGGGCTAAGGCAAGACTACAAGAAAAGTTCAATAGGTTGGTAGAGCAACAACGATATCACATATCACGGGCGGTCTCACCTGGTAACTCAAACACTATGACCAATAATGAGGGCACTAGTAATGTGGAGCAACCAACAAAAACGCGGGTCACCGTTTTAGGCAACATCACTCTCTCCTACGATGCGGTTCAGTTGCTGGAAATGGGTCCAAGTTTTGCTCTCACGCAGTTCCATGACTGGCCCAGTGTCTCACGCAAGATCGTGGGTAATCTGCAAACACTTCACGATCGCCTCCGATATAGAGCTAATGTTGAACAGCGGGGTGGGGGCGTGGAGGATAACTCGAAAAGTTTCCTGCACTGCCTTTTCCTAGCAATTTTTATAAACCACAAGAGCCCAACAGTACTGTAGACACTAAGTTCCGCATGTTTGCCACCTCAATTTTCAGAATAGTGCGGCAGCATGCTGGGAAGCGAACCATTCCCAACCTTACGCCATCACAAATGCGAGGTTTCAAAGAAATACGCGACGGCGTGAAGGCTGGCAGGATACGTTTTTGTCAGTCAGCGACAAAGGTGGGGAATTTGTGGTTTTACCGCAAGAATCTCGATAAGGCAATAACGAAACGGCACCTTCAAGATGAGACCTTATATGGCAGATCGTCGGAAAAGGAGTACAACAAACAATATCGTAAACTTAACAGGACTTGGTGTAGTGTGGCGAAGGTGGCAGGCATACCGAACACCACAATCAATCGGCTCAAGTATGACCTGCCGATCTGTCCTGTGTTGTACTTACTGATTAAGACCCACAAGCTTGCTTTGTCTGATTTCGGTTCGAATGATCCTGGCACATTCAAAGTCCGCCCCATAATTAGCAACATTGGGGGACCTACTGACAAAATATCATGGTTCCTTAACTTGATCCTTGGACAGCTTCTTCAGTACGTGCCCGCCCACTTAACGAATACGAGCATGCTACTAGATAAACTTACCAGTGCCAACCCTCGAGGAGATAGCGTCATAGAATCATTTGACGTGACATCATTGTATACCAATGTATCGAATGACGCGGCACTGGAGGCCACTTACGAGTTGCTTCGTGAGCACGAATCCTCCCTCAATCTTTATGGGTTCACGATCTCACAAGTAATGACAGTCTTAAAGGAGTGCCTAGCATGCTCTATTTTCAGATGGGCGGGTGATTATTACAAACAGCTGAGAGGCCTTGCTATGGGACAGCGGCTAGCCCCTGTCTTAGCCATAGTATTCATGTCCAAAGTCGAGGAACCCGTGCTAGACCGCAGACCAATTCTATACATCGATACGGGGATCAATTTATTTATTTATTTATTTATTTATTTATTTATTTATTTATCATGCACGCATAGGTGCGCTAAGCATACAAGCAATAGGCTTAGAGTAATAGAACAACCAAAAATACGATTACCATAAAAAAATTTCGGTAACACAAAGCAACCGAGGAAAGACTTCACTAAACTACTGGATTCAGGAATCCTGAATGCTTAGCAAGGTCATCAGATCGACCTTCTTTAGTCTCTTTCTGAACGTGTAGGTGTTAGGCGCCTCTAGCAGATCTGATGGAAGTAATTGGAGATACCTTGCTCCACGGAAAAACAGTGAGTTGAAAACTCTGGTTCGGTGGCCATTGCACAGTTTAGGACATTGTAAGGACAACGAGGAGGTGCGACCATTTGTCGGTCTGAACACCCAGTATTTACTGGGTTTCAGCCTAAGCTCTCCTTTCAGTATCTTGAAACAAAACATAATATCATTGAACACCCTTCTATACATCAGTGATTTGAGGTTGAAAATGTGTAGGCGCTCCTGATAGCTAGGCATACTATGCGGATACTCAGGATCGGGAAAACAACGATACATCAAAACTCTCGTAAAAGTTTGCTGCACCTTTTCAATTTTCACCTGGAGCTTCTTAGTATGAGGGCTCCATATTTGCGAACCGTATTCGAGAATGGGTATGACGTATGCTTTATAAAGCTTCAGTAAAACTGAAGAGTCGTTTTCTCGGAATATTTCTCAGGATTGCAAAGAGGGTCACGAGAGCTTTGCGAACAATAGTATCTATGTGATGCGAGAAATCCAAAGTGGAATTTACGAGCATCCCAAGATCGCGAACTTCTCTCGAAACACTTATGGGGATGCCGTCGACGGTATACGGTACAACTATTGCTTTTCCTATGTGAAGTACAGAAGTTTTCATAAAATTGACTGGTATACCCCAAGCAGTAGCCCACCCCATCATGTTACATATAGATTGGGTTAACGCTCGGTGAACGCAGTCATGGTTATAATTGTCATAGACACCATATATTTTGATGTCATCGGCGTACATTTTAACGCTGACCAATGGGTGAGTGTTTAGGCAGGCTGGAAGGTCGTAGGTGTACATCAGAAACAGCAAAGGAGACAAGACACCACCCTGTGGAACTCCACTAGTGCAGGGGAAACTCTGTGAAAAAGTATCACCCACTTTGACAAACATGTGTCTATTCTTCAGATAACAGCTGATCCAGCTAAGGATGGGGCCTTCGATACCCAATTGCCACAACTTGTATTGGAGCTTTTCATGATTTACTTTATCGAACGCTTTGGACAAGTCGAAATAAATAACGTCCACACCCTTCCCCTTGTTAATAGCTAAATTCCAATCGAACAGACAGTCTGCCATAAGGGTACCTGTGGAAGCACCACTAATAAACCCATGTTGCTCTGCGGGAACCAGATTGTTCTTGATCAAATGGGATACAATTTTGTCACGCAAAATCTTCTCTAGAGCTTTAGCGGGGGGTGCCGTTATTATACTTATAGGACGGAACGAAGAGACATGCTTAGGCTCAGGTACCTTAGGGATGGCAGTCACGATAGATTCTTTCCAGCTCATCGGGATCTCACAGAACATGAGAGATACATTGAGTATCATACAAATAGGTTTGCATAAGGAAAGGGCACAATTTTTATAAACAATTTGTGGAATACCATCGAAAGGAACCGAAGTGGAGCACTTGAACGATCTTAGTATTTTGTAAACGTCTTCATTTGTAACCACACACTCCCTGATAGTTTCAAGAGATACACGACTTTCGGAGCTTACGTCAAGGTTTATGTTACCCGCAGAGGAGAAAACGGAAGAAAAGAACTTGGCGAGGGCTTCAGCTTTTTGTACATCAGTTACGAAAAGATTTCCTGCATCGTCATGAAGCACAGGTATACCAGTATGAGTCCTAAGCCTACTTTTGATTAGCGCAAAGAGAACTCTTTTGTTTGGGCTATTGATAACCCTTTTTTCCCTATAAGACAGGAATCTCTTTAAGTGATGATCAAGTTCACGACAAACGTTTTTGTACTGAAGAGCTGACAATGGGTCATGTAGTGACTCAACATAAAGCCGCGCTTTCTGAGCTAACAAATTGCTGATATGTCTCGGATATTTCGTTAGTGGCACAGATACGGAATTGAAGGGTACATACTTAGATAGTGCTGCGTAGACAACGCGGCAAAATCTTTTGTACATGTCCTCACAAGAAGCATATCCATCAAATACGCTCCACCAATCTATAGAGGAAAAGTATTCCGATAGCGAAGAGTAATCGGCTTTGGCGAAGTTGGGTAATGGAAGTTTTGTCGGTCTAGATGAGGAAATGATAAGTCTAAAAGATATTATGCTGTGATCAGACGCTGCTAGAGGAGGTAATACCGAAACGTTCCTAACAATACAAGTGTTGGATAGTATTATGTCCAGAGTAGACTTTCCTCGTGTGGGCTTACATGCTGAACAAAGCCACAACACCGAAAGAACTCTAGAAACTTAGCGGAAACAGGATTGTTGGCCCTGCCCACTTTCCAGTCAACATCGATATTAAAGTCGCCTAGAATAACCAGATGCCTATTCGAAGTACATAGATCGAGCAAAGAGTCGATGAGGGTACTGTCATCATCTGACGTAGAATTAGGTGGTCTATAAACAAGCACAACCCTAAACAGAACAGCGGAGGATATGTCATAGCCATCTAGGCAAAGTAGCTCAGAGTTGAGGGAAGCTGGGCTTGCAACAGAAGCTAGAAAAAATGCATTCTTGACTATACAACAGACACCCCCACCCTTACGCTCCTTACGATCAAACCGGAAAATATTGTAGGGGCGACTTTCAAGAAGTTCGGAATTTGTAATTCTCGGGGAAAGCCATGTTTCGGTGATGAAAACCATATCTGGGTCGTAGGTGTCCAATAAAAAGTGCAAATGGTGCATCTTATTGCTTAAACTTCTAGAATTTAAAAGGTAACATCGAATACCCGTCAGGGCGACAGAGTCAGCGCCAATGTCTTGTGGGAGTTGGGCCACATATCACTGGGTGCTGAGACATTCAACTAACGACCAGCGCCCCCCCCCCTCCTCTTTTCTTCCCAATGGCACTGATGTCGACGCCACGACTCCTAATTAACAAGAACTATCTTCGATGATTAACAGTGAAAAGCAGCCTACACCATGGACTCCTCCTTTCCTAGGGCGAGATGAAAGCTTTACTGGCAGTTCGCGTTAAAAGAAAAATATCTGCAGTGATTTCAAATAGTTGCATCAAGTAGCTGTTCAAATTATGTATTACGCATTTTTCCCCTAGTATGTTACACTAGTACCATAAATACTTTTCAAAAAATCATTTCAATTACGTACCAGTACAAGATCGAATGGAATGGGAAAGTTGAATGCAGTACTCAGCCAAGGTGAGATGAATTCCTTTCCGAAGATTAAAAACCGCCATAGATGATAAGGAAATCGCTAGGGTAGGATAATGTATATTGCCAATATTCTCAATGAGATCGAATACTCTCTGAAAAATTCGAATATCAAACAGACTTTTCTACCTCAATTTCGGCCGAAAAGCATATCTTCCGATCCGCAAAGCATGAACACATGCTAAGAGCGTAGTCATATTTGGCGACAAACCTAGTAAGTGGAACAACAAACAGTAAAAGACTTAGCTCACATAATACAAGTAACCCGGCCCACTTCTTCTTCGGTAACTTAATACCAAGTACATCACCAATCTGTGCAAAAAACACGTGTACTCCACCACCAACGACGAATCCAGACATTACTTGTTCCGAGAAAACTGTTGTAATATACTGTAGTCGAAATACACCCATGAGCACCTAAATTGAGAACTTACAACGTTCTTATTGATCGGGAGGACGAATGAAAACCAAATCATGACTTTCAGCTTTGATGGGGTTCGTTTTCAGATAAGCCACGAGCGCGACATCACAACATTTTTTTCAGCCTACAGAGTGGCTCTCTGACCCAAATATGCAAGAGTCCAGTACCAACAAACAGCCATGGTTTATATGTTGGCTGTTGTATTCCTAAAACGTATCCCGGATCCCGGATGTTGAGCGCGACTTGGCTGCGTAACACTAGGGGGCAGCTGAGCTTTTGGTGAGACATTAGAGTTTTGGGGCAATTGTAATCATGTCACTGCCCGCACAGGACAGGATAACAACTTCCTCAAATGCAGGTATGCTATGGAATACGGACCCTAACCATGTTTAAACTTGTAGGTTGCCATGCCTCCTCTCTATGCAGGATATCGAGAGTATTTGATCATTTCAGCGGGTAAAAATAGTAACCTGTATGCAGCCAGCGAAGAAAATAATAGTAGTAGCGACGTGTATCTCCTTTACTGGACTAACACCGTCTGTCCACATTTCTGTAGTAATTTCTTCGATCAGCGATGTGCCGTTTCCAAGTCTTAACCACAGAAAGTAAATCCGAGTAGTTCTTAAAAAATATGAGCTTATAAATCAAATCTTTATCTTCCTGCAACGTAATTGCTTCAAGGCCGAATTCGCGATGAGCGTGTGGGCGCGGTTATCTGGAGTCACTACTATCCTTGAAGGAGCATTTGGCAATCTCATTGTGCAAAACCAGTTTTGCCATAATTAGTATGAGGGCTGTTGCTCACTCAAAGGGGAGGGGAAAAAGGAGCTAGGTGGACGTAACTCCGAGCATAATAAATCTATTCGAATGACGTCACTATCAGTTTTGCGGGGAGTCTTTTGAACACCCTTCTCCAAAATTTATTCAGCACTCAATGGTTGCCACCTCATTCTCGGATGCTCCGGTACGATCCCTTTTCATAATAGGCCGATCATCTCACCATAGTTGCCAATCGCTCGCAAGGGTGGAAGGTGCCTTGTCTGCTCAAAGAATGACCATTTATTCCGTGATATACGTAGTTCGTAAACCTGAGCGGTATAAGGAGCAAAAACCATAGCAGTGAGTGGTCAGTAAGAGTGCAAGTGTTGCAAGACTTTGCACATGTTCATTTAGCTTGAAAGAAACACTTATGTGTGAGGTACCATGAGCTATTATAGCAATTTTTGAAAGCCCTAAAAGGGCAGAAATGTCGCGGAATTGTTGGTTGGGTCATCCGCCGTGGATTAAGCATGTGTGTAGTGACTTATTCCAATGTTTTAGTGGGCTTTTCGATCGGGGTACATCAGGGCGTTGTTCACAAGTTCCCATTCTCTCATGAGATTCCATTTGAATTGAAATAGATAGAAACCCCTCACTACACCATCATAAATAGTAGTTTTGTAGCGGCGCCGCCGACCAGATTGGATGGCGGAGTGATAAGCCACTAAGTGTAGGACCGGAATAATTCGAAAACCTACCGTATCTTTCTCGTGGCGGGACCCGCATGGATTCGTGGCACGCTGGCTCTTTGCCATTCGTAATACTAGGGACGTGGAGAGTTCTGTTCTTTCTGTCAAGGATGTAGTGCTTCCGCGTTTCCATTGCTGTGCGAATTGAAATCCACTTTCATGTTCCCGCTCGCATAGAGTATACCGATTTCCTCACTCGAACGGCGACATGGAGTAGCCACAGAAGCGTGACTTCCATTTTTTCATTTTTGTGCAGCCTGCTTGGAAGCAACTCTTTTAGACTTATGACCGACTCGAAGAGGAGCACGAAATCTACTTCACAGTAAGAACGGAAATGCTCCAAAGGACATGATGGACTCATTTCAAAGCTGTAAAATATTTTGATAAAAGAGCGATTGAATCTCATGAGGTCTCATGCTTCTACAAGGCTTACGTGAGAAATGCCAATCTTGTCAGTGTTTTCCAGGTAAAGGGCATTCGACTAAAGGTTTTCCGTACCCGAATAAGTGCACAAGGCAATCGTTACATGATCACGGGAACCAAACCTCTCAAAAGGAACTGTTTTTCATGGGATCAGACAGCGGCTTTTCCCCATTTATCGTTGTGGTTTTGAGATAGGCTACACCATAAAACTTAATATCATTCTTCTTTAAGGGGCAATAATAAATCCTACATCAGGAACGCTCGGCCCGAAGGATATCAGCGAAACGCGGTGTCGCAAATCTACCTTCCATACACCTACTTCTATACTAGCTTCGATTTAAGTTCAATGATGTTCACCTTTTCGGGCACAAGGCAATTTTATTCGGAGATGAACGCCTGTAGATACGAGGCAAATGTTTCAGGGAAAACTACCACGCGGTCTCTTAAATGTCCAAGGACGGAAAAATTTCACGATTTTCATGGATCGATCTGTCGTTTCTGTTAGCAGTAACTATGGCATAGTATCGTATAACTCTAGGATGTCAGTTGATTTGTTCCCACGGGATGTATTCAGTTGTGCAGTGATGTCCCACATTGACCACATCAGATTAGACGAGAGAGCTCTATCATGATACGCAGAAATAAAGCCTCTTGCTCCGTTGGCAGACGCAAAATGGAGTTTTAGACGAAGTTTCGAAACCAAAATCCCCATCTGAAAGCGCGCATCATCAAGATGGCAAGATGCTACCTTGATGATGCGCGCCGCACGTGTCGCGCAAACGTTGTGAGAGTAGATGCGTATCCCGCCACGAAAAAGATACGGTAGGTTTTCGAATTATTCCGGTCCTACACTTAGTGGCTTATGGCGGAGTGGGGGGGGGGCATAATGCGCAAAACTGGAGACATCATGAAAAAAAAGTGAGAAGACGGTGAAAAAAAGGTGAGATTTCAGGCGGAGTTCGAACCCGCTTGTCCCGCCACTAATTACGCCATGGAGACCGTTCAACAGCACAGGGAGCGCTTTATGCTGTTCGTAAAGATGTGACGATTGCCATATGGAAAAGTTTCCTACAAAACTACTGCATTTTTCATTTGTATAATAACTCTGGTAAAGTTACCCACACCGAAGTCCCGTTGAGGCCGTCCAACGTTGGGTCTAGCTCTTCTATTGTGTGATTCACGTACGAAGTAGCATTGTAGCTGATCGCTGTCCTCATCATCACCTTCTCAATAGCCGTGTGTGTCATGAGAGATAGAACAGCAAATCCACCTGAAGTGAATTTTTTGGAAAGAAATACGGAGAA
>MU964545.1:0-12795 GCA_036418165.1 Cooperia oncophora | reverse complement strand
CATGCAACTGCTTTAGAGTCGTGACTAATCGCTGTCTTCTAATCAAATAAATGTAGAAACGCGCCATATGATCGCAGGGCACTTTCATAATGAAAAGTTTGCAATAAATCTCTGGTCATGGATAATCGATTACTGTCCTCCCCATCTCATGACAGCCATGGATGCTTCGGTCTCCGCAGTCGCTGCGTGCTCCTGTTCAGGCGAGCGTCCCAGTTCGCACGCCACAATATGGTACCCCTTCACCTCACCTATCCCCAAACTAACCTCAGCTATTCCCCGCTCAGCCACCCTACAGGTCACGCTCAGCTGCTACGCGAATAGCCCGTGCAATGGTTCTGAGTGCACTAAATGGTTGTGTTATGTTGTGGAGGGTGTTATGACTATCAAACGCTACCACAATTTGATAATGCAACATTAATCGACCGAGTTCAGGTTTCGATGCGTCGATCCATTTTCTTCCCATCTTATCGCAACCGTAGACGCCTTTACCGCCGCAGGCGCTATCTGCTCCTAATCGCGAAATCGCCGTTCTCATCTGGTATCCCATCACCACATCATATCCCAGTGACCCTATTTATGCGCCCACTCCCGCACGTGGATGCAGCCGCCACGTGAGCAGCTGGTGCAACATAGGGACACTACGCCGCCACTGTTCTTACCACCGCCTTGCTCGTGCTCACGTCCAGCTCCCTGCAATAGCACAGGAGGTCTATCACCAGTGCGTTGGTGCTAGATAAGGGAGCTATTCACAATCCAAACAGCTTCCTAGTTCGTTGCTGTAACATGGATTAGCTTGCAGTTTTGCTAGGGGTTCTTTCCTTCTGTCTTGCCGCCTGCTCCTATCCAAGCGTACGCTACGCATCCCCTTACTGTACCCAGTTTGCCCGATTGCCTCCTTCCCCTGCATGGGCTCAGATTTCCGATGTGAGTACGCGCAATTGAAGGTGGCAGGATGGGGAGTAGGGGCACTCGATATTTAAACTCCACCTTCCTCACCTCACCCATTCCTTACTCCCACTATATGCGATCACGAATCAAAACATTGGACCTGGACACAGTCTGCCCGACGATGGGGTTCCCAGTTTGGCTTAAGGCGTTGTTGGCTTCTTTCACTAACGTGGTTTGAATCCCGTAAGCAATTTGCGACGGATCAGACATATGCATTTACCGGACATACATACATACATACCTAACATCGACAGAAACCGCAGCACACAAAGTGTCGTGCTGGTAGTGAATAGAATGTAAGGATTCCCACCACTTCGCATAGAAAAGTATGCGCTCATCGGTGCAAATCGAGGGAACCGGATGTCACCAACCTTCTGAGCGTAATAATCAAGAACGTCGATTACGTCGAAAACGCAGACTACTTCAGATTGCTATGTACAGTTAGTTTTCAGAGTAGTCGCTCCGGAATCGTCAGTTTCTCTAACAAGGGAACCCCAACAAATCGATCCAGCCATTTGCCATGAGGTGGATAAATATGGACGTGTCTTGAGCCGCTGAATCCAAATCTGCCCTCGGAATTTGCGGAACCATTCTCTGAAGGGAGTTACGGACCATTTAACACGTTGACGACGAGCCATTTTCTCTATGGACGGGGTGTTTCGCGTGGCGACACGCATTTTATTCGTTGAAATTTGGTAATTATAAAGTAAATGAATGACACAGATCGAAGTGTGTTAGGAAATGCCTGACAAGGGAATGGTTTGCAATTCCCATGGAACTTTGAATGTGGAGACCTAGGTACATCGATAGAGCCTCGAATGCTGATTACGAATATGCAGATTAAAAGTGCTACGGGGACCTCCCAGACGAGATCTGGGTGGTCAAAGTTTGAGTTCTGGCTCGTAAGCGCTGCTGAATCGATGCTTCGGCAGTGCCACCGTGGCCTCGTGGTAATGGTCTCGCTTTCAAGTCAAACGCATGCGGGTTTGCATCCGGTTGGCGCGAAAATTTTTGCTTCGCTCCGTATAAGAGCTTCAACTCTAATTTTCGAAATTCTTCCGAATTTACGGCCCAGCAGGGCAAGTAGATCAAGTACATCAAGTATACGACGTACTCGATCTAGTATGGATTTGGTCATATCTGCCCTCTCTGAACAGGTTACCCATCCGAATCACTTTCAAAGCCTCAAAGAAATTCGTCAGGCGACATTTTCGCCCCTGAACACGAATATTCACATTCCTTCGACGAAAAAAACGCTCTTCTGGTCGAATTGCGATTCTGGGCAAAACTTTGAATTGTCGGATGGGTAATATGTTCAGAGAGGGCAGATATGACCAAATCCATACTAGATCGAGTACGTCGTATACTTGATGTACTTGATCTACTTGCCCTGCTGGGCCGTAAATTCGGAAGAATTTCGAAAAGAGTTGAAGCTCTTATACGGAGCGAAGCAAAAATTTTCGCGCCAACCGGATGCAAACCCGCATGCGTTTGACTTGAAAGCGAGACCATTACCACGAGGCCACGGTGGCACTGCCGAAGCATCGATCAGCAGCGCTTACGAGCCAGAACTCAAACTTTGACCACCCAGATCTCGTCTGGGAGGTCCCCGTAGCACTTTTAATCTGCATATTCGTAATCAGCATTCAGAGGGCTCTATCGATGTACCATAACAGGTCTCTATTCAAAGTTCCATAGGAATTTCAAACCATTCCCTTGTGAGACGAGGATGCGAATCTTGAATTATTGATACAATTTAGTTCTTATTCCACGTCTTCCAAAATCAGGCCAATTTTTACCGCATTCTTTCTCTGGGGACTTATTGGGCACAAGATTTGCCCCTGGGGGCATTTGGACCTCCCGAACATGAATTTGCCTGGCACGGAACTGTCTGGGGCCCTCTTCACAGGAGCTAGGCAATCTCACGGCCATATGCGCCGCGCTCAATGCCAGGCATAGCGCTTGGGCGACGGCTGGGCATTTGCACTTTACGACTTCCCATCGACGTGTGTCGACCATTAGACAGCCTCTCTCGGTACAGCCTTTACCATGATGGCTTGCGACAGCTTCCAAGAGTTCACAGGTTTCAACAGAGTGAGGCTTGTAAAACAGAACTAGTGAAGCAACGAAAAAGCAAAATGCCCCCTCGTCGGCAAAGAGCGCCACCGGCATGTCATGCCGTCGCCTGTAACACGGGCGCTATACAATTTCGCGTTGAGCAAGTGTTATGTTCATACCCAGGGGGTTGAACTACCCCTGGAGACAAGTTTTCAGTGATTTGGTGATTTAGATACGTATTTTGGCGCTGTGCCCTCTGTGGCGTGTGGCGCAGGCGCCCAAAAATATTTCTAAATTTCTATTTCTCATCGGCAGGCATGTTCGTCGCAAGCCATTGCGAAATTTATATTCAGGTGATCGGTCAAGCTACCCCAAGAAACCCTTTTTTCAAGGAACGTGGTTGTTTTCACATCTTTATCACTAGAACTGCAGGGAGGGCCAAAAAAAGTCACTTCGACCGAGTCACATATCAGCAAAGTTTTCGCTGCCCAGACAGAGGACGTGGATACGAGTACCAGGGCGGAAGATACCCAAGATGTTCCTCGATAAGCAGGAGCTGGCTCTCGCCCATCACCTTCATGTACACCAAAATATGAAGTCATCTCCAGTCGCAGCCTGACTGGAGAAGACCTTTGGAATTCATGTCACCTCCAAACAGCTGCGAAACTTCTAGTATGGAGTCACCCATGGAGCTACCTGGAGACCAGTACTCTCGATCTGATTGACCTTCACACATAAACGAGCAGGTGCGACACGTTTCGCACACGGCGTATACGGGACATCATCTTCACCGCAGTCGCCAAGGCGCGGGTTGATGGTATGGACCGGACGTACCTGGAATGGAAAGACCAATATTTTCTTCGTGGACCCCGGACTGAAGGTGAGCGCTGGCGGTTACATCGAGCAACTCGAGAAGAAGCCCGTACCTTCTTGGAAACTTTGTACTGCTACCCACATGGAATCGAAGGGCGTTGGAGAAACACTCGCCTACTTGGAATGGAAGGGGGCTGAGTACCTAAAGAAGATGGAATATTCAAGTAGGTCACCTGACCTGAATTCCCTCAATTACCCGGTTCGAGCGGAGTTCAGTAGGGTGGTCTACGGTGGCGAAGAAGTCGACTATCTCTCTGATCTCAGGCACCACATCGCGAGTCGCGTGCCAGAATATCCGAGGGGCGCCGCAGAAGTGTGCAGCAGGGCAGTGTCATGATAGTATTTAATATGCTCTTTAATATGGTGGTAAAAATGTCCGATCAGAATTTAATAAAGTGTAACTTATAGCGCCTCGAAAGTCAATGAAGAAAAGTGACTCTCGACAGTTTTTGCTTTCATCCAAAACACTTCATATGAGTCCCTAAAACACTCCTGTTTGGCCAATTCTACCTAGTTCTTTAATTATTTGACATCAGGAGCAAGCAACTCGCCTTTTCCGTTTCTTTTCAAGAAGTTTATCAAGAGGATATCCGTTTATGCAAGCTTTTCCAGGTAAAGTGGAGAAATGAAGATCTCACGGTTTGAGAGCACATGTGGTATTCCTCCACGAATGCTGGGAACAAAACAAGCGCTCCCAAAGAGCACAGCGAATACAAAAGTACGACCCCGAAGAGTCAAAATTTTTCGCTGAAAATTTGCCCACAGGGGTAGTTCGGTATCCTGATGAATACAGCACTCTTTACGGCACTGACGCCAATTTTGGACCCTGCCGCATTTTCTCAACCAAATTCGGGACCGTTGAGGTTGCCATAGTGGTTATTTGATGTCCTGATCACGAATACTGCAATAGTTTTCAGCGATGGCGCCATTTGAAGCCAATATGGCGCCGGCGCCTGTGGCACAGGCTCTTATTTTCAGACCGAGCGGATTGTGTTATTCGTGTTCAGGAGGGCGAATTACCCTTGGAACTCAACTTTCAACCAAACTTGCACCGTTCAGAAGTAGTTCGTGTTCACTTACCGTAAACTCCCAACGGCAATTGTGGCTCGTGCCAGAATAGCCCTTGCATGTAAACAGCACTTCTGTCCCATACGCCACTGTTAAATTTCGTTCCAAAATTTCTGCAATTACATGACACATAGAATAACTGAAGGGGTACTGATGAAATCACCGTTTAAAAAAAAATAAAATTTTGATCCCCTCAAGCGGTCCATTTGCTGTGACGCGGCAGGCGTTGGACTCCTACACAAAACTGCAGTGGCCTTTTATACAAAAAAAAAACAAATGACTAGGAAATAGAGCCTCCCAGAGGATTTCAAGTACCGAGTAATGCACAGGTCGGTGTTTTCATCTTTCTGGAACAGGTCCGGTACTGGTGCTGGCCTTCCGAAGCTTGCCCATGTCATATCCTAGTATCTGTGTGTAGTACGCTGCCACTGAACAGATGCATGCATTGATAGACCAGGGCACAGCATCGCTGGGAGAAGGGGTCGTACTCGCTTGCTGGAGACAGAGGTCTTATTCGGGTTCGATGGGAGTTTTCCCGAGCCACGAGATTGTTTTCGATTATTGACTTTTCTCGGTGTTTTCCCGTTCTATGTTCGCTGGTGTCCGTTGATGGCGCGGGACTGGCACACAGATAGTATTTCTGATAGTCAAAATCAACAACTGATTGCTGATCACCGTCCTTTACTAGTTCGCGTGTGAGAAAAATAGATCAAAGATGAAAAAGGAAAGCTACAGCGAGGAAAAATAGGTAATCATTACAAGGGAAGGACCTACGAAACTCATGGAATGTCATCATAACTAGCAAGAGAAAAACTCACCGGAAGCAGCGACAAAGTATTGGGCAGCGCTCAACAGAAGCAAAACGCAAACCAAACGTCTGAAATAGCAGCAGGTAGTACATCTATATGTAGCCCGTGAAACATCATGTGATACGGACACGTCCTAACCATTGGAAGTATTTTACGAAAAGCCGGAGAGGAGATCCTCTCCAATCTACTCTCGAAAAATGGGCTGGTGCGCCGCCGCTCGAAGGCGGTGAGGAGAACGGGGCACGTCGTATGTTGAAAATTCCCAGCTGTGTTTCCCTTTGTAGAAAAGAGGAAAAACTCGGAAGATTGTAGGTATGATGGGGAATGGGCTCATGTCAGAGCAGAAAAGATTTGAGGGAACGCCATATTCAGCGACCCCAACGGCAGGACCTATTTAGGTGGAGGGGACGGGATACAGCGCGTTCGAAGACAGCACCAACAATCAAAAAATCGTTCCTGGAGCAGAAACGACTTTTCTCTTCCATCCAAGGACCAAAAATGACGTAAATGGCACGATAAATCCCTCATGCATGTGATATGAGTACGCCCATCACCAAAGAATACCGCGCCCCCGAGTTCATGGCGTCGTCACCAACGGGAGGCGATCGCTAAGCATCCTAGCGAGGCTTCTCATACTCACCCGTATCCCTCAAGGCCGGCACGCCCGCAAATGACCGCACTGATTGCAGCTGATCACGATCAGATCAGCACTTTTCACTTACAATCTGTGGCCAAGTGACGCTTTTCCCTTCTTCAGCTTTGCTTTTTGAAGGAGTCTCAGTCTCTATTAGTAATGAAAACAACTTTCTTTGACAGAGCGCAAGGTATCCTTGCAAGTAGCGATCATCTTAAATGTTTGATTGCTCTTACTTTTTTCGGTTATTTTTCACTCAAATTTTCGCGAATCTTCGACAGCGCCTTCAACAGCATATCATCAGTAGGTCCCTGCTTCTCGTGAATGCTATGCTTGATACTGTCACGGGTTTTGCTGCAGCTTGAGAAGCGTTTTCTCACTTCCTCTGCAGACCCCACAATTTTTCACATTGGTCTTTGACCAGCGATTCATTTGATGCTCCGCGGGCGTGCTCGTATGCAAACTCCTGGGCGGAGCAGTAAGCCACCTATTTTGAGCGCTCTGTCTCGCTTCTGCTATGAAAGTCTCTATCCCCGTTTTCTATGCAGAAACAAGTTATCATGCTCACTTCCTTCAATCGTGCCTGCAACCTCTGAAGCCCTCGTCACAACGTGGAATTATGTGCAACTTTTTATACGGTAAGAAAGGTGCTATCAAAACAGCTATCACGTCAGACTGATACCGCACCACTAACTGGATTCAATTTCTGCTAGCGGTCTCGCTTCCCTACTACATCTCTTACCACACCTACAGAGAGTCCCGCTGACGTATCATTTTAAAAAAAAGCGATAAATAAATGAGAGAGGAACGAATTATCAAGTAAGCTCAAACTTTGTACTTCACAGTGGTTCGATTAGGCAATACAGCAGATAACATGGATGCTGCACAATAGGCATAAGACCCGAAATATTCACAGTGGTACTTTTACACTCGAAATTGAGCCCTGCATTTGGTTTGCTCACAAGACATCTGATGTCTTATTCATGTTTGAAACTTTACCCTCTCATCACAAAGCAAGGACAACAAAAAAGTGGCAACAGGATAACGGGACAGAGCATACAGCTCTGATCAAATGCCGGAGATAGTTCGAATATAAAAGTGCAAGGAAGTGGGATGTGTCTGCAAGTACCTATAACTAGCTGGAAAAGCAAGAAGGAGACAGAACCTCAAAAACACCCGCTTTCGTGCAGCAACGTAAGACAGACCCGCACCTCTGCATTTTCATGCCGGCCGAAATATGTAACCGCTACTCATCAAGATGGTTTTTGCTATGCGTCTAACTTGAGGATCACGGATTTTCATTCGGCGATGACTTGATAGGGGCGGTGTACGCTTAGACCAGGCACAACTCTTATGCCAGAACATTCATGGTAGTGTCCTTTTCATGATAAATAGGGCATTGGCCCAGTAAGTAACCAGCGTTTTTTTTTCTCACTCGCAACTTCGCGCGCTATAGAAGAGAAGAGTTTCGCGTGTAGTGTCTTTAGTCCGTTTGCAGAGAGTCCTCTGTTTTTTTCGAAATTCTTGTTCCACATTTTTTAAGTGCGCAATTTGGAGTGTCAGGTGCGAGCAAAATGGGGTTAGCATTCCGGACACTGGTCTCTTCGACATAATAATGGAAGAATATGGAAAAAAGCTCGAATCGCAGTTTCTAAATACATGCTGGCGGCTATGTCTCTTAGATAATATTCTGAATGCGTTCAATTAGCGATTTCAAATATTCTAATTTAGTCCACAGACAAGCATAGAAGCTAATGCCCTAGTATTCTAGAGAGAGCTTTAGATCAGCTTAATCGTGAGGATCCCTGCTGCATATACGCAACAGCTTGGTCAGGGCACCCCCTACGGTTATTCCCTCTTCCTAATTTGATTGCAAAGACCTTGTCCCGGGTTTGACAATTTCACCTGCTCAGCACACTGGGGTGTCATTCACATCTTGCCCACGACTAAATATTATTCATAGCGAGTTCTAGAAAAGGTTCCTTCGTATCCTAGACTTAGCAGTCCCCTTTTCCACAAAAGCACTACTTTTCTAACTGTCCACCGACGTTTGAAGTCCGAGAAATGCTCTCCCCGATATCGGAAAAGCTGCGTGTGTTATCTCGTAGGTGAGGGGGAGCGAGACGAAAGGCCAGCGTTTCACTGCGAGATGATGATATATACATTGTGTTTACGATGTTCACAGCGAAGGACTCCAATTCAAGCTTTGTTCGCGGGGGTGGGGGGAGGTCCAAGATTGGCACACCCACCCATCGTGCACCCAACCGTTTGTCATCTGTTTTCAATGATTTTGATGGGAAGGAGAGCTGGGTGGAATTTGCACGTAACTGCGGTGCACATCAGGACTTCCAATGAGCGGGTGGGGGAGGAAGATTCGTGTTTATAGGAGAGAGTCAGTGCGAGGGCTAGATCTGAGGCATTCAGAGCTCACGCTATATGTAGAAAGTGTGGCGCGGTGGGGAACGGAAAGGAACTGAGGTAGGTGCCTATCCCGGAAACGGGGAACCACTTCTTAGCATCAATGGTAAGAACCAGCATAGCTCCCTACCAGTAATTTCAGCTTTCAATTACATTCTCCTTTGTTTCAACAGTGAAGGTGAGCGAGAAGAGTATATGAGGAGAAGTCGTTGCTGGAAAGTGCAACGAGAAGCAGCATTATTCAATCGCCCGGTCGAAATTTCTGATTACAATGCAGTAACTGATTTTGGTGCTGTATCCAAAGAATCCAAAGGGTCTCTCTACAGTCACGCTAACTTTTGTTATTATATTTACTTATATATTGTTTTTGAAGCGCGTTCTCAGAATCAGCAAAAGCTCGAACACTGGAAGTAGCCAGATCTCGGCATTGGTAGCCCAATACAACAATTTCAATTACAATCGAGCCAGGGCGGGGGGCCTAAACATGGCGCAGGAATGGAGATACAGCGACCGTGAAAACAACGCCCTACCTCCATTGCTCCGCCGATACCTTGGTTTGCGGCGCAGTATTCCCGTTCTGGCTAACATCCGTCGTAGATTCCGCCCTAGTTATGCGGCTCTCTCGGCCACTTCCGCCAAGTCTGTGATTGCGGGAGCGCTTTGAATACAAGTAAACCGCAATTTCCTGATTCGGATAACGTATGAGGTGCTGCAAAATAAGAGCAGAAGAGAGCAACCGTGTTGCTTCTGCAGCATCCCTCAGAGGCCGCGCATTTCCACGAAACATGAAAACAAAAACGGCCCAAGCGTCCCACTCGCTAGTGTAAAGTATTTCTATGGCTTTGGAGCCGGATTCGATCGCAGAACATTTACACGCCGCATTTTAATTTAATTTTGCTTTTCCTTCGATTTTTCACTTTTTGCCTTTATTATACATCTACATTCACTGCTTCTTCACTTATCACCTTTATTCCGGACTTAGAAGCATGAACACACCTCAAATGTTATTCGCATCAGGAAATTGCGTTTTGCTTGTATTAAACTAACGAGTGGGCCGTTTTTATTTTCATGTTTTGTGGGAATGCGCGGCCTCTGAGGGACGTTGCAGAAGCAGCACAGTTGCTCTTGAGTTCTAGCCCTCGTCATCATCTTCTTATCAGCACCTAAAATGTTATCCGCATCAGGAATTGCGTTTTACATGTATTTCAAAGCGCAATCAAAGGACTTGGCAAAGTGCCAATAGAGCCACAGGCGATACGCGCGCTTACGACGGATGTATGAACGGAATCTGCAAAAAGGTGTAAGACGGAGCATGGACAAATTAGCGTGTTTCGCCGATCCTGTATCTCCATTCCTGCGCATGTTAGGACGGAGAAACCGCTACGCTTCGACAGGGGGGGGGGCTGATAGTCACACACACCCAAACTATGTGTGGTCGTACCATGTGTCTTTAAATGCGGATGTTTTTCGCTGAGCATGCCCAACCCCCGTTGGCGAAATGTGGAAAGGCAAATCGGAACGTTCTCCACAATTTGAAACGGTCGCGAACCTCAAAAGTTAGTGTATAGAAAGTATAGGCCCTCAGATGCTAAAGGTATAGCACCTTAGCTAGCAGAAAAATGGAGAAGTGCACGATGGGATTGTATTGGCTAGAAGCCCTTCCTTTTACAAGTAACGCGCTCAAATCTCAATAGCGTTCCAGAGTTCATGTTTGCAACACACTTTTCACAGCTTAAAAGCGCGACGCCTCACTAGAAAAAAACGTATACTATGAGCGAAGGGATATTATATAGTGCAGATGCATTGACAAAGTATTGGTCACCAAAGTATACGTGATTTCAGTTACTTACACTAGAACCGTACAATATTAGCAGACCTGGTTTCTAAACCATTTGAAATTCGAAAATTTGAGAATTTCCACTCAGTTTGCCACTTTTCCAGATCTGTCATGTACAAATAAAATGATACAGTCTTCGGACTGGCGGTCGAAGCGAAAATGACTGAAGCTACTTTGCATATATGGGGGAGCAGGAGGAGCGGCGTTGAAAAGGGACGTGCCTCTAAAACGCAGCCGCCCCACGTTACAATGAGACACCCGTTGCTATATCTTTGTACGGACGCACCTACTCTTCAGAAACGCTCAGTTACACAGAACCTCCCACCGACCAACATATTAGCTCCAGCCGTTGCCATTTCAAAGCTAATGCCAGATGATGATTATGCATCGATAACAGGAATGATAAGCTTTTGAAGTGCTCAGCATCACCTTTTGAAAGAAAATCAGGTGAGAATCAAGTTTTGCTGGAGACAATGCAAGATTTTTTGATCCACAAAATTTTAATTTGTTCGAAGTAACGGATGCAGTGATTATCTTTGCCGAATTTTTCGTTTTCATCATCTTCTGTGATGTCTGCTTCTTCTCCCTCTACCGCGTGAGTGGCGAGAGTGGGAGCGAGAACGCGGCCTCGACATATGTCGCAATACATACGAACGGTTTGATGTGCTTACTTCGTAGTCGTGATTGCCAGTTCCAGCCTCTTTACCTCACAGGCTTGAAATACATACTATCCTCGAGTAAAAAGCTTGTAGATCAACGTATTAAGTGGACACTAATGCACATCTTACCATTTTCGTATCTAAAGGCACCATTTACCTGGCACTGCCCGCATCTCTAATTCTCGGGTCAAACTTCAATTTGTCCAGAACTTGGTCCCCAACACTTGTCCCCGCATAGCACAAGACCATTTGGCGACATCGGTACAGGAATCAGGGACAGCATCGTGATGTGAGAAATGTTGGAGTCAATACAACCCCCCCCCTCGGAGGGTCTAGGTTCGACCCTCCCCCCCCACACTACCCTGACACCCACCTGCCACTTTTCTACAAGTTCCGAGCTTCCTACCAGTTTTCCCGAAATTTCCCATATTTTAGCTTCCCATTTATCAAGTTTTTCACCCAAAATTTTCATCGAAGGAGGAAAGGTGGGGGGGGGGAGAAAGGGGGCATATAGCCAATGTGAAACGAAAGCTCGAAAGGTCAACAACCAGGAAAATTTCCTTCAAACGCAGCGCATTTCTCTCTAAAGCACATACGCCCGCCCTCTCCCAACAGCAACCAAGTACAACCCTCCTCCCCAGCGGCCAAGTACGACCCCCATGTGTTTCATAGAAGGATGCTGTACCCTGACAGGAATGCATCGTTGCACACGTGATCAAGTCTTCAACGTGCTAGTGACTCCGGACCGTCTTCCTTAGGCAGGGTTCAAACTTCGCGACAACGCGCGTCTACGTGCTGCCATTGCGATAGCGCTCTTATGCTAGACGGAAGGCAGCCATAGACGGATCGCGATGGCGCCAGCCGCTATTGTTGAGTATAGAAGAGCGGGAGGGTACGAGACTGTGGAATTAAGCAACGCTCACCCTTCTTCCATCCTATACTCTCTCAAAACACTAGCGACATGCGCCGATCGATACCTATCTATGGCTGCGTTCCCATGTATACTAGGGCGCTATTGCGATGGCAGAGCGTCAACGCGCGTCACCGCGCGTTGACGTTCTGCCATTGGACAGTGACGTTAGAGGGCATAGTTCGAATAATTCCCTATTATAATAACGACTGTTCCAGTGGTTCTGGCACTCAATCGCTCCTCCTCTATCATTTCAACACTAGTATGATGCTATATCATCTGAACGCTCACCACATAGCGTGACTTTCCACTTGAATAAATTGCGGCAATTGCCGCAATCGCTAACAGAATTGCTACCAGGTACAAAATGAGAAAACCGGCCGATCCAACTGAAAATAATCGCCTGTTATTATGTGAGGGAATTCCCTTGGACTTCTCTTTTTACCTTACCAACTTAACACTACAGAGCTCAGATCCTGATAGGCGAGCTGCAGTGTATCACCAGGGCACATCATTGGCTGGGGATTTTGGTCGAATCCGTACGAACCTCCCTTCCCCCTTTTTTGGGGGAGGGGGGCTGA